>CM054804.1:27320901-27523122 GCA_028984105.1 Lavandula angustifolia
CAGATTAGTAGTGGTTGATGAGTTATAACGATACACATAGGTGGCATTTCTCTATATGAAGAAGGATATCAAGACAAAGTTGTTTGAGTTACTATAATAAATGAGCACTTAGAAGAACATAAAGATCAAGAGAATTCACTTAGATAGAGGAACCAAGTTTCTGATATCTCAGGTTGAGGAATATCCGAAGGCTCACGACATCAGACATGAAACTTTAACAGCTAGAACACCTCAACAAAATTAAGGAGGTAAATGTAGAAATCAAACAATCAAAAAAGCCGCAAGAGCTATGCATGAAGAAGCTAAAATTCCTTGGAAATTTTGGGCTGAACCAACTGCGACTGCATGCTACACACATAATTGACCATACTGACGCGACAACAAAGTGCACAACATATAAAATAGGGAACTGAAGGAAGCCTTCTATCTCTTATTTCCATATTTTTGGTTTTCAATGTCTCATTCATAATAATGGGAAAGACTAACTCATGGCATTATAAATCAAGTTTAACTCTAGTATTTTTGGGATACTCTCTTATTAGCAAGGCTTATAGAGTGTGTAATTATCGGACTCTTTGTATAAGGATACACCTCATGATGTTTTTATTGAATTTTGTAATGAGCACAAGAATCAAGCAAAGATCCCACATCCTATGCCTGAGGGAATTACCTGAACGAGATGAACCTGCACGACAAAGACAGTCGGGTCCTTCTACCAAACCTGACCTACGATGATAAAGACAAACATCCCTTAGCTCAACCTGAACCTCAGACTTAATAAAAGGAGAATATTGAATCTAAGGGACAAATTCAATTCCAGTTACAAATAGTCAATGAAAAAACTCTAGTGGTAACTGAGACAGTAACTAAGGTCATAAACTCAGGGGAAACATCTAATAATCCTGAAAAAACAACCTTTAAAATGACTCAGTACTTCCTAATTTCGCATCCTCTGTCTCTCATGATCAACCTGATACACTTGTTGACACAGTTCAACCTAATAATGTATGAGATAGGAGGATCAACAAATTATGGAAGGAAGTCATTTCAAATATGATATTATTGGCAATCCATCTGATTAAGTCAAGACGTGTTCTAAACTGGATCACACAACGTTCTCTTGCTTCCTATCTGTAGAAGAACCAAAGACAGTAGAGGAAGCATTGAACGACGTGAACTAGATGACTGCCATGCAAGAGGAGTTGAATTAGTTTGAGCGAAGCAAAGTGTGGGAACTAGTTGATAGACCTACACATCAGTCTATCATTGGATTAAATGGGAATTCAAGAATAAGAATAATGAAAATAGTGTTGCTGTTCGAAACAAGGCTAGATTAGTTAGGAAAGAATATTGCCAATCTGAAAACATTGATTATGAGGAAACCTTTGCGCCAGTTTCACGTCTAAAGTTATTCACTTATTTTCCGCTTATGCTGCTCATCAACGATTCAAGGTTTATCAAATGGATGTAAAATGTGCATTTCTGAAGGGTGATCTTAAGGAAGAAGTCTACGTGGATCAACCACTTGGCTTCATTCGTGATAATCTAGTTTATCGCCTCAGGAAAACACTCTATGGTCTTAAACAGGCATCTTGACCCTAATATGATACCATGTCTGTCTTTCTATTGGACATAGGATTTCAAAAGTAGATAGTGGATAGTACGTTATTGCGAAAAATTAAGAACAATGGTCTTCTTCTTGTTCAAATATATATTGATGATATTATTTTTGGTTCTAAGAATGAAGATTTTTGCAAGGAATTTGAGTATATAATGACTAGTCAGTTTGAAATGTCCATGATAGGCGAAATGAACTATTTTCTTGGCCTTCAGGTCAAGCAGTCATGAAGGGATTTTTATTAATAGTGCCAAATATTCTTAGGACCTCATCAAAAAAATTGGTTTGACCCATATCAATAGTCCCTATTGAATACAAAACGGATTATGAAACCTGATGTTAAGGGAACTCCAATCAATCTGACTGACTGTAGACAGCCTCGACTCTTGTCCTAACTCGTCGAAGAGATGCATTGGTGCATAATAGATCGATATGAACATCATGAGTTATCCCGTAATAAAACCAGTTGTTGCGTAGCTTAGGTGGAAGGCGAAGAAGGCCTCCTTCCGGGGGGGGCGAGCCATCAGTGAGATACCACTCTGGAAGAGCTAGGCCGTACTGGATCTCTAATACATCTCACATCAAGTGGACCAAATATTGCATTTGCAATCGGGCTCCAAACTACGTCATATGGAAGTTTCAAGGAGGATCATCCCCTACATCAAAGGATTCGTCAACCAAGATTTGTAGTGTCATTCTGATAACAATTTAGAACTAACTAGTTACTTTGATGTTGATCTTGGAGGTTGCAAAATTGATCGTAAATCAACACAATAACATGTCCGTTTCTATCGTGGTTCTTGAAGAAGCAGAATTTAGTTGCCACATCAACCACTAAAGCTAAGTATATGGCTGCTGGAAGCTGTCGTGCTTAGATCGTGTGGCTAAAGCAACAACTTAGATACTATCAAGTGACGACGACTGACACTACTATCTTTTGTGACCGTTCTAGTGCCATTTCAATCACACTGAATCCAGTTCATCATACGAGATGCAAGCATGTGGAGATATGTCATCATTTCATACGAGACCATGCTGAAAAGGGAGATATCAGGCTAGAAAAGAATGAAACTGAAAGACAACAAGCCGATACACTCATTAAACCTCTACCTAATTAAGTCAAAGTCCATCCAATTCACCATGGAACTTGGTCCACTTGATTCAGGAGAACAAAGTACCAACATACGTTATGGGGGAACATCACTAAAGGGTGACTCGGGTTCAACATAGTCAGCTTCATAATTAGTTCGACTACTTAGGTCAACTACACAAGTGGTATCAGTCGGCTACTAAGTTTGATTGAGAGGTTTGCAATTCAGCCTAACCTACATTTATTTCTCATTTTGATTTATGACGGGACATTCTTTTGATCACGTCGCGCATTTAGTATGCAACCCATTATAACATAAAATACTGTGCATCTTATATAATCAGACTTTTAATCATTACAATCTTTATGAAAGAAAATTTGTACCGTTCAACATATTTTATCTTTATAAATCTCAATTGTTGATCAAAATATGCCGATTCAAATACCATGATCTTTGCCATAATCAACATCCAGTTTCATAATTCTGATTGACATATCTTTTTGTTGGGTTATGAGTCAATAGATGGTACTCAGTTGTCTAGTGGTTAAAAGAATATTGGGGGAAATCATAGTAGTACTATGGAATTGAAGATCCCAAAACCCAGCTGATATCAGTCGTGCAGTGTGTCTATAGGATTAGATGATGTATAGGTTAGACGTGTTTATTTTGATTATCTTTTGTCTAAGTCTTGTACGGGGTAAAGCTGTTGGGTGATCTTCGACGAAGTTACTTTCGAGAACCCCACGTCATCTTTGTAAGAGCTTGCGTTCTTGACCGTGCACGTGATCTTCACCTCGATGGAGACGGCCCATCGGTGATAAGCCATCGTGGGAAGAACATATGCAAAGCTCAGTACCTTCGCAGTCGCCAGCTGACCTACTCAGTAAATGTATTCCTTGTTAGCCAACTCAGTCGAAGAAGACAGAGACTTATCTAGTCTACTGTGTCCAACAGAAAACGACCCAGTCGCACAAGTCTTTTCGAAGTTCAGCAGAAGATCTTACGAGGTTGTTTGAATAGTCAACTTTGACTCTGACACATTCTCACCAACCACAAACCTCGACCAATGAGAAGCCGACAGCGCCATATTTGCTCTATATAGTAAAGTTGTTCTCATGTATAGTAATTAACTGCCCTGCTGCAACAAATTCGAAATTATGGTCGTTTTCTTTGGAAGCTTGTGACACGTGGCATCGTCATCTCCAACGGACATATGCCATAGCTCACAACTATAAATAGAGAAGAAATTCGAAGCTCCACGCACGGAATAAAAAAAAAAGGGAAAAACGCTCAAGCTTTGAACACTCTAGTAAACTCAAAGATTATCCAGAGAAGAACTTGCTTTCTTAGAATATTCTTAGTTCTTCACTCTAGAGTATTTAGATCCCTCTCTTCTCTAGACTAAGCTCATTGCCATATTTATAGCTTAGATTCGAAGGAGTTCACTTTCTGTGAATTGTTCTTATTGTAAGAACTCCTTCTTAGTTGGAGATTATTCCATCCCTTTCGAACTTCGGTTTGAATTGTAAAGTAGCTAAGGACTATAACTTAGAAGGATGCGTCCGGTGCACGATACCGCGAGGCTTGCTCGATATAATCAACAAGTTATCTTCGCCATTGTCGGGACCGTGCACGTAGGATCTTGCGTATCTGAACCACGTTAAATCGCTTATGTTCTTTACTATTTTATTGCATATCATAACTGTTCAAAATCATATGTTTGCATAAAACGTGTTTCAAAAGCGCATAGCCAAAAGAACTTGATTTGTGAAAAGCATTTTTCAAAACTGAGACGAATCTCCGGGCCCCACACTTATCCGCACAACGCTCTCGACCGAGTTTCGAACGGCCGACAAAAGTCGGTAGGGAGAGCTCGATGGTTGACCCACTCTAACCCGGTGATCGAAGGTTACTATTTGGCACTTGTTCATCGGTTGCACTAAACGGCTTCAGCTGTCCTTCGATTTGAGAAGAAGAAAGCGCTGATCGGGTGTATTCACCCCCCCCTCTACACCTGACTATCGTCTCCGGACCAACAATTGGTATCAGAGCATCGGTGTTCTTCTGATCGCCGGTTCTGTACTATTGGTTCTCTCGAACAGATCCTTGAAAACGTTTTCACTGCACAAGCATCTCTTCTTTCATCCTTATACCCGTTCGCATAATGTCTGACATGTCAGGTATCAGGATGGTGCCGATGTTATCAATAGAGAACTTCACGGTATGGCGTGTGAGAATGGAGGCACACCTCACATCGCTGCACGACAGCATGACGGACGTCCTGGAGACTGGACCCATCATTCCCATGATTGACAGCGTTCAATTCGCTACTGCGGGAGGTGTAGGAGCATAAATCGGTGCTAAGGTTCCCAAAGACAAATCAGCCTTCACGCCTGAAGAGAAAAAGCTGCACAACCTCGACCGAGTTGCGCGAAACGCAATACTGACAACGCTCAGTGACTCTCATCTCGGGAGGGTGCAGGACAGCAAAACGGCAAAAGAGCTATGGGATGCCTTGGCTGTACTGAGCCAAGGAACCCCGCAGATCAAAGAAAACAAGCTTGAATTAGAGCTTCAGAAGTTCGAAGCCTTTGCAATGGAGCCCAGTGAGACCATTGACGAGCTCAGTGTCAGATTTACAAACCAAGTCAATGTCATCAACGAGTGGGAAGGTGTTCACCAACAAAGAGATGAACACAAAGATCTTGAGAGCGCTACCTCGACAGAAGTGGCTTCCATTTGCTACTTATTTACGTCGCTCTGATCTAAATGCTCTAACTCCTGATGTTATATTTTCAGAACTAAAGACGAAGGAATTTGAGCATAGTCTACCCCAAAGGTGTTCCAGTGCTCCAGCTGACACACAGATCGATCATGCTTTTAAAGCAACTGTCAGCAAAACTGGATCCAAACCGATTTCCTCAAGCAAGGCAGTGGCTACTATCGATGCAAAATCTTGTGAGACTTCAGGCACTGACCAGCTGGCTGTGATGGCTCTCAAATATCAGAGAGAAAAGGAGAGAGTCAGAAAGCTGAGGAAATACAAAAGAGTTTCTCCCTCAGGTAAGAAAGATTATCGAAAAGGGAAGAATCTAATCCTTCTGCCGAATGCGGGAACACGGAGCTCGCTGCGAGTCCATCCAAAGCTTCGGCTGGAAAAAGCGCAGAACATCCACCTGTTATAAGCGTAAGAAGGAGGGACACTATCGATGGCTGTCCCGAACTCTCGGTGCTCAACGAGTAGAACGGCGAGCCGAAAGAGAAAAATTTGCCCAAAGAAGGCGGGCCTACATCGCCGGGAGAGATATCCGACAACTCACTTGAGGAGGATACATTTATGTATTCCTACGAGGACGAAGCTACATTTGTAGCGGTTGAGGTCGGAGAAACGGTTCCTCGAAGGAACAGGATGAATCTTGTCGATGGCCGGAGAAGAGAGCCGAGGTAAACTCCAAACTTAATATAACCCCTTCTTCACACAAGCACACACGACACGTGCTCGGCCACGAATGATCCTTCTGGATGTGGTACAAGCATACGACGATCTGCTAGAGGAGCAGTTCAGGTGAGCAGAGAGTTCGGCGGGAACGATCCGGGGCTGGAGATGGTAAAGGCTGAAAATCGAGACTTTCTTCTGATTGTCAGGTCTCTACTGAGTCAGAGAATCTAGTTGCAAGACTTAAGGAAGAGATCGAATCTCTTATGACTAAGTCTCAGCTTCAAGAGACTCAGATTTCAGTTCTGACTAAGGACAATTCTGAGAAAGAGACTGAAATAGCCCAGCTCAGTCAGAAGCTCTCAGACGTACAGAAAGATTATGACTCACTCGGGAGGAGTGACGAGGTTGCGCGAGGACCGATGGTGAACAGATTACCTTGGAGCTAAGGAGAAGCTAGAAAGTATGCTCAAAGCACAACGGCCAACTGTCATGAAAGAAGGACTTGGCTATACCCACGAAGCTTCTACCTCGAAAAGCTCAGAAGCGCTGGCTGATAGGTTTGTCAGAGGAAAGGTGCAAGCTGCTGACACCACACCTCAGGCGAAGAACAAACAAAACATGATTGCACCTCAGCCGAGCAACAACAAGCAGCTGACCAAAGGTTCCAGCCCCAGGACACCGCGATCAAATTCAGGGGGAACCAAGAAGGTCAGATGGGCAGAACAGTACCATGAGCCACTGTACGAGCACCCGACTCAGTACGGCTCATACTATTATGAGCCCAGGGTCAGGAGAAGCGCAAAGACTCAGAAGAAGAAAGCTCCTGAACCCAAAATCATCAGTAGAAAGTCAGTATCTCCGAGTCCTATGGAGAAGAAAACCGACAAGGTTCGAAGAAGAAGTCTCGAGACTTCTAAGGTTCCGAGGCGATTTGGGTTCCGAAATCACCCACTAACATGTAAGGACCCAAGCGAACCAAAGGGTACCTAAAAATGCTTACGTTTTTGCGGGAGCATAAGGACCCAATGGATAGTGGACGGCGCCGCTCAAGACACATGACGTACCAAAAGAGCACGCTAACCAACTATATACAAGAAGATGGTCCCGGAATTGAGTTTGGTGACAACTCTAAAGGCTACACAAGGGGATATGGAACGCTGAATATTGGGACTGCTTCAGTTCCAAGAGTAACATATGTTGAAGGACTTCAACATAATCTCCTTTCTATCAGTCAATTCTGTGATAATCTTAACAGAGTAATCTTTGACGCTGGTTTCTGTGATATTGTTGATAAATCTATAGGGAAAACAGTGTTATCAGGTTCGCGGAAGAAAAACATATACGTTGCTAACTGGAATACCGCAGGAACACGAGGCTTGCTTGCTCGCACAGACGAAATCCAGTGACAAGTCAGGATGGCTATGGCATAAGAGACTCAGCCACCTGAACTTCAAGACTATGAACAAGCTCGCCAAGAACTCTAAAGTTAGGGGACTACCTAACGAATCATTCATCAAAGACAGAAATTGTGAAGCATGCTTGAAGGGAAAGCAGAACAAAGAAAAGCAATCCACCTTATTCCTTCACCTTCCACCGATGGAATCCTTCGATCTCTTGCACATGGATTTATTCGGGCCGTTTCTCCGGTGACTATACGAGGCAAGAAGTATGCCCTTGTCGTTATAGACGACTACTCGAGATATACATGGGTAATCTTCATTGCCAACAAATCGATGTCATGGCCGAGGTTGCCTAAACTGCGAAAAAGCTCGGTGTGGAAAAGGACATCAAGATACAAAGAATTCGCTCGAGACGAGAGGAACATAATTTCTCAACTCGGTAGTTAAAGAGTCTTTGCGAGAAACAGGGAATTCAGCACGAGACATCAGTTTGCTCGTACTCCTCAACGAACGAACTTGCTGATCGCAAAAACAGAACACTCAAAGAAGCGGCAAGGACGCTCCTAGCGGACTACGGGCTACCCTCTAAGTTACGGGCGGATGCTGCGGCACGGCCTGCTACACTCGAGAATCGCTCACTACTTACACGAGCAACACATGAAGACACCATACGAATTGTGGAAAGGGAGAATTCCTTCTATTTCTCATTTTCATATTTTTGGTTGTCAGTGCTTTCTCCACAATAACGGGAAAGATCGGTTGAAGGTCTTTGATAGCAAATCTCGATCAAGGGGTATTCTTAGGATATTCCCGAGTCGGTAAAGCCTTCGAGTCTTTAACTATCGGACTCTTTGCGTGGAGGAAAGCCCTCATGTTGTTTTTGATGAGTTTGTTGCCGAGAACAGGGGAAAACTACGAGAGACAAATGCGATGATGTCGGCGGCAAGCTACGGGATCTCGGATCGACCGATAAAGCCGAAAAGATTCGGCATTGTTGGGATGATGAGTCAGATGATGAAGAAACTCAGACTCAACCAACCGGCAATGATGTGGCGACCTCGGTTGATTCTACTGAACAGAATCAACAACAGGTAACAACGGTCGATGAGGAAGCCCCAGTGGTAACTGAGACCTCTAGTGATAATATAAACTCAGGGGGAACGATTAATGTTCCTGAGCTAAATGCCCCTGAACCTGGAAACTCAATAGATCCTAACCTTCTTGCTGAACTGCTTTGCAATCTCGAAACGGTACTGCGAAATGCCTAACACTCCCTGCGGTGCGCGAAGTAGTATCGGAAGAAGAAGCCGGACTCGAGACGTTCATGGCTTGACGCTCACTCTTCGAGATCTCATAATAGGAGATCCATCAGCAACGATAAGAACAAGATCGAGATTAAATCAAGGAGAAAGCTCACTTTATTCTTGTTTCTTGTCTACAGAAGAACATCAGTCGATAGAGGACGCACTTAACGATGCTGACTAGATCATCGCCATGCAAGAAGAGCTGAACCAGTTCGTCAGAAACGAAGTTTGGGAGCTTGTTGACAGACCTAGACATCAGCATGTGATCGGTACTAAGTGGGTCTTCAAAAACAAGCGTGATGAAAACAACGTCATCGTTAGAAACAAAGCTCGACTAGTTGCCAAGGGATACAGTCAAGTAGAAGGAATCAACTTTGATGAAACTTTCGCTCCAGTCGCAAGATTGGAAGCCATTCGTCTTTTCCTAGCCTACGCAATGCATCAAGGATTCAAAGTATATCAGATGGATGTAAAGTCAGCTTTTCTGAACGGCGTGCGAAGGAAGAAGTCTACGTGGAACAACCGCCCGGCTTTCGCGGGGGACATCGGGTGTACGGACTTCGGAAAGCTCAGTATGGGTTAAAACAAGCACCCGGGGCTTGGTACGATACCCTATCGAGACTTTCTACTTGAAAAGGTTTTCGAAGGGGACGATAGATCGCACCCTATTCAGCATAAAGTCGGGGAGATGACATCCTACCGGTGCAAATCTACGTGGACGACATCATTTTCGGTCTGCGAAACGAGACCATATGCCAGCAGTTCGAGAAGATGATGAAGGAGAAGTTCGAGATGTCCATGATGGGAGAGATGAATTATTTCCTTGGATTTCAAGTGAAGCAATCACCTGAAGGAATCTTCATCAATCAAGCTAAATACACTCGAGATCTTCTCAAAAGATTCGGCTGCGATTCGAGCAAGCCAGTCAAGATCCCCATGAACACAAATTTTAAAATCGATCTAGACAAAGAGGGAGCTTACGTCTACTCGATTATAGAGCTGTTATTGGTTCTTTATTATACTTAACGACTAGCCGACTCGACATAACTTATCTTTGTAGGTGTATGTGCAAGATTTCAAGCGGATCCCAAGCGAAGTCATCTAGACTCGGCAAAGAAGATTCTGCGATATCTAAGAGGAACACGTCATTTGGGTTATGGTATCTTGCTGATGATAATCTTATGCGACGAGGTTATTCGATACTCGATTATGCGGGATGCGGGAATAGATCGAAAGTCGACTTCCGGAACATGCCGGTTCCTAGGCGGCAAGGCGATATCATGGTTTTCAAAGAAACGAAGCACTCGGTAGCAACGTCCACTACTGAAGCCGAGTATATGGTTCTTTGGAAGTTGTTGTGCCCGGATCATTTGGCTTTGACAACAAGCGAGAGATTATGGTATCATTCGAATGAAGTGCCCATCTACCGTGACTCCACAAGTGATATTGCAATAACTCGAATCCCAGTTCTACATACGAGATGCAAGCACGTGGATATCCGACGCCACTTCATCGAGAGACCATGTCGAGAAGAAGGATATCGAGAATGGAGAAAGTCCATGCCCGACAAGCAAAGGGCGAGACATGCCTGACCAAACCACTAGGCGAGAACAGATTCGAGAGAACTATCGGTTGAGCTAGGTCTCTTTGGATCCCTACTGAGTCACGTTAGTAGAGGAAAACTACGATACGCACATTGGCAACAATTGGTATCAGACGGAAGGAACCAGTATGACAGGTCAGATGATCAGTACAGTGATTCAGTTGGGAGAATCATATTATACACAGCAAGGGGGAACGTGGTCTTCAGCACGTCAACCATCCTCCTAAGTCTTAACGGTAACCAGCTGATCGTAAAAGTTCAGCTGAAGAGGTTTGCGTAGTATTGAATACTTAACATTTTTGTTGACATGCTTGCATTTATTATATCAGTCGCTCGCATTCAGTAGTTAAGAAGCATTTATTTCCCGCCATCAATTTCTTTAAGGAATGGTCAGTAGATACCGTTCTCATTCAAATTGACTTGGTAATTAATGCTGCCTGTAGCGCATTTAATGCATGTCTTCTCACTTGCCCTTATTACGCATCATCCTATGTGGGTCTATAGTAGAGGCGGCTTTGTAATCATTCAGTTTACAACATTTAATCTCAGCCGCAGATAACATTGAAAGATTAAATCTTGACCGTTCGATCTAAACGGTTATTAAGCTTGGTCTTACAAAACCTTTCAGTTTCTCTACTCAACTCATTTTCTGCCATTTCCAACTTTAGAGCTCTTTCTGCAAATCAGTTTTTTCTTCAAATCTCCAAACCAATCTGATTTCTAGCATCCACAAGCTCTAAACTACTTGGTAATGTATTAAATTCTGCTTAAAACTCTACTGACTTACTCTATTTTCGAGTGCTAACAAGTTGTTTTGCAGATTTTAATGGCGAATGTTCATGAACCCTCTGATGTGAACGAGATCATACTCTCACGGATTCAGTTCGAACCCACCATGGCGCTTCGCCAAGTGGATCTTCCATACCTTGAGCCTGTCTTCGAGGCGCTTGAACAATCTGGACTTGAATGGCTCGTATCCAAGTAGCCTAGGGCTTATCTGCCGAGGCAAGTTGCGGAAGTATACCTCAACTGGAGGACTCTCGCGTCCGGAGGAGAAGAATCTTCCTTCTCGTATATGAAGGAGGTTATCCCAAACTCGTGGGATGTGAGTCGGCCGCGTCTTCAACATCCGAGATGCATTGGGGCCGGCGTTTGATCTCCCGGGACGGTGGTGTTTCTCCTATTGGCTACAAGGAGAAGGAGATGAACACGTATGTTCAGAAGTTCTGTGGGAGGCAGTACATCAGTTTCAAAACTGCTCTACCAAAGAACCTGCTGCTACCTCAGTACAAGGGGCTCGCCTACATTGTGTCACATATTCTGACGAGCTCCGCAGGATCTTATGATCAGCTATCTAAGCCACGTATTCAGCTGATGATGGCTATAGACGACGGAGTCCAAGTGAACTAGACAGATTATTACGTAGCCGAGCTGAAGGCTCAGGCGCAAAAGTTCACCACCTTACCCACTAGTGAGCGGAAGATGATTAGCATTGGGAAGCTACTGTATGGGACCAAGATGTACATACTGATCGAGCAATCAGTAGCGAGGAATTCTTCATTTGCCGACGCCAAATTCTTCGACAGCAAACTAATAAAATTCAAAACTAAAGCATACTGCCGAGAAGTCCGTTGGGTGAGGGCCGCTCGATCGAGAAGAGAAAGATCGGCTATTGTTTTGCCCCCTCGCGCCGACCCTCCGAAAAGGAAAAGGGCGACTAAAAGCTGGACTCTTTGAGATGCCGGTAGAACAAGCTAAACCGGCCTCTCCTCCTCCTCTCGAAGAACACATTCTTGACTCCGACATAGGAATGGAGGGAGCCACACTTAAGGATAAGGTACAAGTGATCAGCTCCGAGGAGACTCAGTCGGACTACAGGACTCCGACTGAAGAGACTTCCTCTGAGTGGACGACCATCCACTCTACTCGCCTCCAAGCCACAAGTGAAGTCCACTCACAGATCCCTAAGATATCTGATCATTCAGATCTGGTGGAAATAGCCATAGGGGCTAGAGTTCGAGATCTTGCTTGAGGTCCACCGAGTTGGGACATACTCGAAGAGATCATAAGGACTCGAGCAGCTCTTTCATTACTTGCTTGAAGAGCAAGAGTTGCGATCGGCAATTGGGTTCGGGGGAACCAAGCGATCCGGCAACATTCGAAGATTTGAGGGCGGCAATGTTCTATCTGGCGAGCTTGCGCACCTCAGTGCCCGACGACAGTTATTCGCCACCATCTTCTCCTGATAAGGATGAGGAGATGGAACAGGCATCACCCAAGGATGCAGAGTTGGGAGGCTCTGCTGAGGGTCCCACTCCCCGCGAGAAGGGCAAATCACCACCTCCATCCACATCAGGTGATGCCTCAGGTGCATCGAAGCAAAGTCGAGAGTAACTACTCGCGATTTCTGAGCAAAGGATCGAAACAAGCTCGTATCAGATACAACTAATTGGTTCCGTCACCTCTAAGTCGGTGAACAAGGCCATAAGACGGCAAGGGAACAAAAATCGCCTCTTAGCCAAAGATGTTCATATAAAATGGGCCCAGTATACTAAGGCCCAAACGGCTAGTGTAAACCGACTGGCTGAAGGCGTGAAGAAAGTCTCAGAAGCTCCTACTCCTCAGCTGAATATTCAGGAGATAATTGAGACTGCCTTAGCAGCTCAGAAGGTAGATTTGGAAACACAGAGTCAGCAGCTCCTTCAAACTCAGCAGAAGATTTTCTCCGAGCGGTAGCTCGAGCTCTTGCTTCGATCAAGGCCGAAATGGAAGAAAGGAATAAATTGGCCACCTCCACCTACAAAGCTGCTATAAAACAACGGGCGGAGGCCCTTATGGCCATTCGAAAAGAGATGACGATTCCCACGATTAGGCTTTGCTTGAAACTCCGTCGGGAGTCAGCCGCGCAGCTTAAGCAATTCAGAGCTGATCAAGGAAAAGATTGGGAAATATACTGCAACCTCGTCAAAGACTTTGAATCCATTGCCACTCTCATTAAAGAATCAGTCTACAATGTTGAACGAGAAATCAAAGCCATCCGCTCTCACCTCTCTAAGGCAGATGATGCCAAAAAGGGGGAAGGAGAAGTAAAGGAAGAAACGAGGCGGAACCGGCTGTGGTCGAATGGTGGAGGAAGGAAGTAAGGGGGAAGGGGCCAGCCACGGCTCAAGGAGAAGGTCGGCCGCTCGGGGCGGGACCCGGGTCAGTGTACTCCTGTTTGGAATACACCCCTCTCGAGGCGGAGCAGTGGCCGAGGCGGTTCCCATCTCATCGCCCGGCACACATAGACGAAATCGCAACATTCTTGGATCAAGAAGAAGAAGAAGAGCCTCGGGTATTGCCACCGCGAGAGATCGGGGGAAGGAGATCGCCCATCTGAACCCATTTCTCCATCTTCCCAGGCTTGCAAGTTCAAATCAAAAGCGGAGAAAGAAGCCTATGATCTTCGGGATTGCTCAACGGCTTCGTGGATCGGGATAAGCTTGATCATGAGCATCAGTTGGAAGAGGCTAAGAAAGGCAAGAAGCGAAAGAAAGTTGTTGGAAAGTCTAAGGCCAAGAAGGCCGAGGATGAGAAGAAAGCTCGGGAGGAGCTAGCCAAGGCCTTAGTGTCGAGGTCCGGCCCAATCGCACGAGTTATTACCCGACTAATCTCACACCCGAGCGGGGAGGCGGAGGACGAGCTACTTGGGAAGCCACGCTGCGGGGACTAAATCTCGGGAGAGGAGATACAAGGCGGCGGCTCTCGAGAGAGAAAAAGAGGATAGCTGACATGGCTAAAATGATTAGCCTATCCGCAAAGCCAACAGCTGATCCAAGGAAGCAGATTCCACGAGGATCCAAGTTCAGAAGGGCACCTTATATAAAAAAGGAGCCTACACCTCATGTGGATAACTGGGTGCCAGCCGACCTCAACGAGCAGTGGGAGGAACTGAAAGAAGACTTTATTAAGGGATACTATGTTTGGGGTATCTATGAGACTGACAAATCAGCTGATCAACACTTTGATGGACTTATCAGTCGATTCGATATGGGTTTCAGAAATCAGATCCGCCAGATCATGGAGAAAGAGAAAATACCCTTCAGAGCTCCAGCCTTCAGGCGAATCCCTCCTCCTAGGACTACTCGCGGCGTGCTGTGCACAAAAGAGATTGAGAGAGAAGTAGAAGAAGTTGTTGTTCATCTATGTCTGAATATGTACGATCCAGATGATTATGAGGAAATCCAGGTTCTACGCTCAAGAGTCTACAAGTATTACTACCTGGACCCTCCAGCTGACAAGTCTGCTGACTTTAAGAAACGCACGAAGAATTTCAGAAGTCAGACTTGATCTCTTATCTCATATTTGTTGTAATAGTAATAGGGCCCATGTACTCTCTGTCTATATATATATATATATATATATATATATATATATATATATATATATATATATATATATATATATATATAGATATATATATTGGTTCCTATTGCTTGCCAGACAATTACTCATTGTCTCATGGCTTTTGTTTGTGTTTTCTCACAACTGATCACTAAGTGATCTGACACACACTCACATAATCGTTCTCTGATTTTGCCTATATCTCGCCTACTGACCTGATGTGTTATTGATCATCTTGATTGTCTTCTGATAAATCAAGGGGAAATTGTTGTCAGTAGATTAGCTCTCTGTTCCTTATTTTAGAATAAAGGCTAGATAGTTAGAAATAGAGATTTTGGCATCATCAATTAGGGGGAAATTGTTAGGTTATGAGTCAGTAGATGGTACTCAGTTGTCTAGTGGTTAAAAGAATATTGGGGGAAATCATAGTAGTACTATGGAATTGAAGATCCCAAAACCCAGCTGATATCAGTCGTGCAGTGTGTCTATAGGATTAGATGATGTATAGGTTAGACGTGTTTATTTTGATTATCTTTTGTCTAAGTCCTGTACGGGGTAAACTGTTGGACTGATCTTCTAACGAAGTTACTTTCCAGAACCCCACGTCATCTTTGTAAGAGCTTGCGTTCTTCAGCCAGCAGCTGAT
The DNA here is from genome assembly GCA_028984105.1 of Lavandula angustifolia. NCBI lineage: Eukaryota > Viridiplantae > Streptophyta > Magnoliopsida > Lamiales > Lamiaceae > Lavandula > Lavandula angustifolia. The sequence goes on from CM054804.1 coordinate 27,336,386, forward strand.
CTTCACCTCAGTAGGAGATAGCCCATCAGCAGCAGAAGAGCATATGCAAAGCTCAGTACCTTCGCAGTCGCCAGCTGACCTACTCAGTAAATGTATTCCTTGTCAGCCGACTCAGTCGAAGAAGACAGAGACTTATCTAGTCTACGTGTCCGACCAAAAACGACCCCATCGCACAAGTCTTTTCAAAGTTTCAGCAGAAGATCTTACGAGGTTGTTTGAATAGTCACTTTTGCCTCGACACATTCTCACCAACCACAAACCTCGACCAATGAGAAGCCGACAGCGCCATATTTGCTCTATACGATAAAAGTTTGCTCTCATGTACGGTAATTAAGCGCCCCTACTGCAACAAATTCGAAATTATGGCCGTTTTCTTTGGAAGCTTGTGACACGTGGCATCGTCGTCTCCAACGGACATATGCCATAGCTCACAACTATAAATAGAGAAGAAATTCAAAGCTCCACGCACGGAATAAAAAAAAAAAATGGGAAAAACGCTCAAGCTTTGAACACTCTAGTAAACTCAAAGATTATCCAAAGAAGAACTTGCTTTCTTAGAATATTCTTAGTTCTTCACTCTAGAGTATTTAGATCCCTCTCTTCTCTAGACTAAGCTCATTGCCATATTTATAGCTTAGATTCGAAGGAGTTCACTTTCTATGAATTGTTCTTATTGTAAGAACTCCTTCTTAGTTGGAGATTATTCCATCCCTTTCGAACTTCGGTTTAAATTGTAAAGTCGCTAAGGACTATAACTTAGAAGGATTTGTCCAGTGTACAGATACCTGCTGAGGCTTGCTCAGTATAATCAACAAGTTATCCTGCCATTGTCAGGACCGTGGACGTAGGATCTTGCGTATCCGAACCACGTTAAATCGCTTGTGTTCTTTACTGTTTTATTGCATATCATAACTGTTCAAAATCATATGTTTGCATAAAACGTGTTTCAAAAGCGCACAGCCAAAAGAACTTGATTTGTGAAAAGCGTTTTTCAAAACTGAGACGAATCTCTGGGCCCCACACTTATCCGCACAACATCTCCGACTGAGTTTCAAACGACTGACAAAAGTCAGTAGGAGAGCTCGATGGCCCGACCCACTCGACCCGGTGATCGAAGGTTACTATTTGACACTGTTCATCAGTTGCACTAAACAGCTCAGCTGTCCTTCAGTTTGAGAAGAAGAAACTGTGATCAGGTGTATTCACCCCCCCCCTCTACACCTGACTATCGTCTCCGGACCAACACTTGTCGTGCAAACTTCTATCTATGTTTTTCTTCCGCTATTAACGCGACTCCTATCACCTTTTCGCGTTGTTCTTTTGGTAAATACCTTCATAATTTATTTTGCTAACTTATTCTATTTTCGAGTGTCTAACATCATTTTTGTAGATACTCTAAATGGCAAGAAAATCAGGATAAGAGTCGAAGGTCATTACAGAGCAGAAGCGACCTTTTGCATTCCTTCTCAAGACGAGACGACCCTTTTATGTCATCTCGACAGTGATCCTCCTTTCCAGATGAACTTAGGAGGAGTTCCCTCTATGGATGATATTTGTAGGAAGTTGGACTCATCATGACTTAAGAGATTCACTACTACCAAACTGGAGTTTCTCATTTCGGCCGACGTAGTGGAATTCTTCTTCTATCTCAGAAAAGAAAACGATGAAATTATCTCGAGAACAGACGTTGTCTCCAAGCAACGAACAGACGAGAAGTCGTTACTTCTCAAGGTTCTTGAAGCCATTAAGCAGTTTCTTGAATTGCCACACGGTGGTCCTCTGCTGACCCGAAAATAAAGCAGACCAAGAAGATGCTTACAAACAGTATTTCTGCAATAACCCTTTGGCGTATTTCTCCTTCAGATTCAAGAAGACAAAATTGGTGGCAAAATATCGAGGGCTAATGTACATAGTAACGCATTTCCTTCAAAAATGTCTAAGTCTCATGACCTATTATCTAAATTAGTCATATGCATTATGATGGGCATTGAGGATTCCTATTTTCTCTTGGAATTGAGATCTATTGCAAAGAAGTGCACTATTGCACCTACTGACCAAATACATGTGTTAATTGGGTCAGTAAATACACCTTTGAGATGGGCGACCAAGATCTCTTTGATGCTATTAAAGGTGTTTAAATTCAAGAGATATGAAAACCCAGAGTGGATGACCTACCAAGTTCAGTGTGTGAGAAAGACCTTGTAAATCATTAGATAAGGCTCATGAGACAAGCCTGAATCTTCTGAGGAACCTAAGGCCAACAAAGCTAGTTAAGGCCAAGAAAGGTGAAAGGTAAGCAACTGAGAAACAGTTTAACAATAAGGTCATAGCTGCTAAAAGGATGAGATTCACCAATCCTACGAAGAGGACTCATGCTCCCATCGCTCCTACTAAGAAACCTTCTATTATGTCAAGAAGGCTAAGGCACCTTGAGTGGAGCCTGAACTTATACATGCACCCGCATGACCTATTATACGATCCGTAAAGGAGAAGTTTGAGAGTTATCAGGAAGAATTTCTCTTCATGAAGAAGACGAGAAAGGTGGAAACCAGGGGAAGGAGATGGTCTCCAAGACCCTACACCGACTAAGCAATCTACTAACATTGTTGAATCTAATGCTGCCATCCCTACAGTAGAATTAGTTCAAGCTATGGTTCAATCTGAGGAACCAACTCAAGAACAAATTGTGGTTTAGGCTGATGAGCTAGTTCAAGAATAGGTTGTGGTACCTATTGACCAGGCGAGTGAGACGACAACCGATCTACTAGCTAAATCTGAACAACGAGCGGACTTATCTAATCTCAACTTGCTGGTGACCAGGTCTTACTTCTTACAACCTGAGATAATAGTGCCCCTATCTTCTAAAAAAGTTGAGTCTTCCAAGAAGGCCGGAGCTGCCATGGAGATTGAGGAAGTTAACTAATCAGGTCGTGAATGTGAGTTCCCAAGACTGAGTGAGGTGGAGACCCAACCTACAGGTTTTAAGGTTGAGAAGCTAGTATAAGAGAAAGAAGAGGATTTTGCCGATGATGACATCTCTGATTCTGACGGTTATTTATCCCTTCATCTTGTGATTGTCGATAAAGGCAAAGTGATCACAATCCCATAATGTGTCCATCTTCCAAAGTCTGATTTTTAGGTATTAAGCTACATTGGTGATCTAGCAAAAGCTGCTACCTCTGATGAAGAATATCTTCCCTCCAAGCCTAAAGGCCCATTTATCTCTCTTGTCGAACAGTTATTTGCACAGGCTTTGTCCATTGGTTGCGATTGAGCATTAGAAATTGTTTCAAAAATCGTTTGCTATCCTGATATTCAAGCCATTGCCATTAGGGCTCAAGCCGTAGTTTATATTCACACTCTCTCGAAGGAAGAATAGATTACCTTAGACAGCGGCTTCACCTCTGCCAGGTTTGCCAACGAGGAGAGGATGCTATAATCAATACTACATTTAGGTAGACCTGATCATCTTAGGAACAACACGAAGTTCCGCCTGCACATTCTTCATCTAATCGATGAGGCTAAGAAGAAGGTCGAAGCTGCCTCCACACTCGGAGGAGGTGGAGATGATGGAGATGACGGTGATAATGATGAGGATAAGGATGATAAAGATGGCAAGACTGGGAAGGATGGTCATGATGACAAGGACAAATCTATTAAAGCGAAGAAATTACCTGAAGAATCTTTATAGGATCTTAAGGACGACAATGATGGATATGAGCCTTACAAGGCGCCTGAAGCGTGTGAGGTTGAAACTATCATGATAGAGATGAGGAGAAAAATTGGAGCCACTTACCGCAAAATGAAGAGGCTTGGAATTCTTTAACTCCACAACTTCATGGCCCATAGTGTTGCATCCAAGGGAACTCTACACCATGGACTAGACAAATAATTTGGAACCATGAATGGAATATCTGTCGACACTCATGAGAACCTTAGATGCCTCAATGCCAATCTTCAAAGGGAGGGGTAGATGTCGAACATGTGATCGAAGCTGTTTTAGGGCTGATGTCGAACATGTGATCGAAGTTGTTGCCTCAAGGGTTGTCGCTGAGGCTAATCAAGCTTTTGTCGTTCCATATGGATCCGCTGTCATTAGAGGAAATGAGGGTTGTTCCATATGCATTCCCTGTTGGTAGCCTCATGTATGCAATGTTGCGCATGAGACCAGATCTCAATTATGCCATAGACATGGTCTCAAGATATCAGTCTAACCCAAGAAAAGAGCACTTGGCAACAGTTAAACATATTCTCAAGTACCTGAAGAGAACTACAGCTATTATAGGCTTGTTTACCAATCAAACAGTCTCATGCCTTTGGGTTATACAGGTTCGAATTTCTAGACAGACAGAGACGAAAAGAATTCTACCTTTGGTTATGTGTTTACCTTGGTAGGAGGAGCTATTTCATGGAGGAGTGCAAATCAGAAGTGCATTGCAGACTCAACCATGGAAGCAGAGTATGTAGTTGCTTCAAAGGCCTCAAAGAAAGCTGTTTGGCTAAAGAATGTTCTCATGGATCTACATATCATTCCTAGTTTGCCTAAGAGTATCACAATTTATTGTGATAACTCTGGTGTAGTGGCAAATTCCAAGGAACCTAGAACACATAGGGCGTCCAAACACATTGACTGAAAATACCACATCATGCGAGATTTTTTAAAGAGAGGTACGAAATTGTTGAAAAGATAGACACTAAAGATAACTTAGCTGACCCCTTCACGAAGAGCATGACCATTCAAGTTTACGAGAAGCATGTTCGTAGCTTAGGATTGTGCAAGATGCTCTACATTTAGATTGGAGAGACTTTTGTATAAGTGGGAGACATGTGTGATATTTAGTTAGCTTTGAGTTTTCTTATTTGATCAGACACATTGTATACTAAAAGCTTGTTTTAGTATAAGTCGGAGAATTATTGATATTTTTTCAACTAAAATCAATTTTTATGCTTGTATACAATGTTATTTATTTTCATTATTTTATTCTCATATCTGAAATTTACATCTGCACTGGTAATTTTCCTATTATCTCGTAAATAGTTAGATTATGAAGTGCGTTATAGATCACAGAAGACTGCATAATTGGTCAAACTAACGAGATATAAACAAGTATCACAACTGAGACAACTTTAGGACGAGTTGTCGTTGTAAGCTGCAGTTTAGATACGAAGTAGCTTGTCTTGACTGCTTGTCTATTCTGTTACACGTAAGATGTATTGATGGATAACAGTGAGACGTGTTTTCCTAACTAACCTAAGTGGAGTACCAAGGCATTGGTGACTAAGTTGATCTTGATTTGAGTTGAGTGCATTTATCTGACTATTATGACCTACTATGGTCAACGTCATTGCGATCGGATCTACGTATCTTGGGTGATAGCATTTATTTGTAGCTCAAGCTAGTTATATATGTATCTTGCACCATATCCCTCTCGAAGGGTTGACAATATCTCATGAGGTAGCTTGAAAGGTTTATCATAATAAACCTGCAGGTTGATTAAGTTCAGGTGTATTAATAATGTCGAGTGGTATTGCTCATGAACAAAGATGTTAATTAATTGAGCTGTCAGTGTGCTTAATTAATAGTGAATATTTCTATCTTAAATATAGAGATCAGTTTAAGTCTAAAATACAAGTTCTGACTCAATTTGCTATAAAATGGGTAAGTCAACATGAATTCTCTAATAGAATGAGTTTGTGTTTATTAATTACTTATGCTCTGGACTGACCATGGAGAATTAATTATTTTAAGGCCCATCTTTTTTCTTGTACTAGATCCTTGGTCTGACCTAATTACTACACAATAATTAAATTATCCCAAGATCAATTAAATCCTTTAAGTTATTTAGGTACTTATTTATCTATTTAAATGGTAATTCATGTGATAGATATGGAAGCAATTATTTTATTATTTTTGCTTGGACCATATATATTAACTTATCACCTAATCTATTAGGGCTTGAAATCCTTACTGAAATAGCTCTATAAATAAGTAAGGGCTCAAATATGTAACACACATTATCTATAAATTTTGAAAATAGAGAGGAAATAGAGAGAGGCCTGATTATTCAAGGGTTTCGAGAAGCTGTCCAACCGGCTTGGAATTTAGGTTATTCCACTTTATTAATCTACTTTCCTTTGTTAACTTAAAATCATACTGTAAAATATTCGATTGTACCCCACTACTTCACACACAACTAATAACTTTCTTAATCTACATGTAAAAAAGAAACTGCACTAATGAAGTGAGATGGAGAGAGAAATCCGCTTCTGAGGTGGGTTATCATATTATTCATAATAATTGTTACATGTATGAACTGTCCCCAAAAATCCTATCCCCTTCCTGTCCCAAACTAAACTGTGTGGTTATGATTGGTTTGAATTAATTTTTATTATTTTAATCCTTTTTATTTTTATTTTCATTTTCTAGGAGGTCGTATCTATGCTCTTATTCTTCTCCAATAATGCCGCCACGCCGCTGTAGATATTGTCCCGCCACTATGAATTTCCGACCGTCCATATCTGCTGGAACTTTTTTGGAAAGAAATTAAGGTCTGAGATTTGATGAATTGGAGAAAGTACAGTGGGGAAAAAAGCGTTGGGCACTCGCATCGGACCGGGAAGGTTGTGCGGCTACATCACGAATTGGTGGCGACAATGAGTGACTTTGCAGGAGTAACTGTCAGAATTGAGAGAGAATTGGAGGGCGTGTGAGAAGTAGAGAGGGAGAAGAATAAAAATAAAAAATAAAAACAAAGATTCATTTAAATTGTCATAAGCGACACCATTTAGTTTGAGACACGAAGGGGACATGGTTTTTTAGGGAGAGGAGATCCACTCCCACTTGCATAACAATTATAACAAAATCAAACTTAATAGGTTGCCTCTTTCCGCAATTGATGATTTTCTATGGTGGGATGGATGTTATAATCATGCGTTTGTAGGCTATCCATTGAGATTTCGTCGACACATCATCAGTAAATTCAACGACAAGCAAATTAGCATTTAGCCTTTTTTTGGTTGATAGAAGAAAAATGAGAGGAGAGAAATATGTGAGAAAGAAAGAAGTAAAAAAAATGTGAAAAATAAAGTGAATTTTATAAATTGTTTCACATGAGAAAAGAGAAATGATGTTATAATTGAAAATACCTTTATAAAAAAAAATTGATTTACAATGTTAAAAGTGTAATTTGTCTCAACTCATCTTTACAATTACATTTTTCTCTTCTAAATCTCTCCACTTTTGGAGAGATGTTTTTTCTAGTCCTAATTTCTTTCCATTCATTTTTTCTTGAACTAAACAAATGGTTAATGAAGGAGTCCATCCCCAACAACTTTTTCTCCTTAAGTATTAATTTAACAAAAAAAACTCGACAACAATTATTGTGGTTCTGTTGCTAAATATATGACTGTTATTAACAAAGTTACTAAGGGGGTGTTTGCAATAGCTTATCTGAATCAGCTTATAGTTGAAAGCTGTCTCGGGAAATGAATTCGGTGTTTGGGAAATCCAGCTTATAGAGCTGCTGAAAGCTATTTGGGTCCAAGATAGAGAATTTTCATAAGCTGGTATTGGCCAGCTGAAGCTGATAGCTTATAGCTTTTATAATTCTTAATATTTTTAATTAATACATTCTATTATTATTTTATAACTATTTTTTTCTAATTAATGATCGATATTGCTTATTTATATGTATAATTTTTATTTGTCATTTAATAAAGAATAAGTAAATATTTGTTTTACTAATATAATTTATAATTTTTTTAATCTTGATTTTAATTAATAATATTAATTATACTTAATTTTTTTCTAATTTTTATTTTAATAATATTTTTTATTAAAATACTATTTTATATGAGTGGAAATAAATTTTAAATATTTGTGTGAAAATTCTAAATTTGTTTAATAAGTGAGAAATAAATAACATTTTAATTTTATAAGATACCACTTTATTAATATTTTCAAATATTAATTTTTGAGTTTCAGCAGTTTTAGCAAACACTTACAAATTATCAAAATCAACAGCTGTCAGCTGCTTTCAACCACTTTCAGCAGCTTCCAATAACTTTCAGCACTTATCGATAAGTTTCAGCTACTGCAAACACCCACTAAATCCATCACAATTTCCTCGATTTATTGTACAGTAAGCAACACATAAAATAAAAGTAAATTACATGGCATCATCTAAGAGATGTTTCTTGCTCTTAATCTGTATAGGTAACCCTTTCTTAAAAACTGGGAGGGGATCTCTGCTCATGGGATTCTTTTCTAAACAAAGTTTCCATTGGAATTTAATTACCAAGTAATGAATCATAGTCAATATTTCGATTCTTGCAAACTCATTCCCTGGGCACATTCTTGGTCCTCCCCCAAATATGCTATCAGAGTGTGAGGTGGGATTGCTCCTGGGCTTTCGTAGCGTGATGGGTTGAACTCATATGGATCCGGGTATATGGATTCGTCTAATTGGGTCATGCATCCTGCCCAAACTACCTGTCGTACACACGCATCTCATCTAAAAAATCTCTTTAATTATATGTTCTATTGAACTAGTACTATATAATTTACCTGCCATCCTTTAGGGATCACATATTCTCCAATTTTAATGTCTTGAAGGACTTGTCTGAAGCTAAACATCAACGGCGGATACATCCTTAAAGCTTCTGTTGCCACTTTCCATGTGTACCTCATCCTACTAAGATCGTCCCATGTTAGAGGATCCTCGGCTGTCTTCTTTAATCGAGCAATCTCTTCTTGCTCTGCATCAATACTCTCAACAATCTTCAATGTCTTGACAAAAATGCGAAATAGAGAAAAAAAAAAGTTTGATCATTTTACGCACCGTTAACAACAGCTTCATAAATGTGTGGGTGTTCTGCTAGGAGTTTGACCAAGACAGTAAGAAGGGTCGAGGTTGTGTCATGGCCGGCTATCATTACAACCGTAATATTATCTTCGATCTCATCATCAGTCAAGAGAGGCAAACCGGCTTCATCGCGCATGCTTAGCAAGCTAGTGATGAGATCTTGGTGATTTGGGATTTCCTTTCTTCCCAGTTTCTCTCTCTTCTCGCAGATAAGATCCCTAATTATGCCGCCGGCTTTCAACCTCGCGCGTAGGCTTCTATTGAAGCGCGTGAGGGGTAAGTTTATCGGCAACGCCAACATTCCGCTTATCACTCGTTCGAAAAGCTGCACAAGCGTGTCTCTTCTCGCTCCTCTTTCAACCCCCAATAGAACTGTGCAGATCACATTGAAAGTCAGCGTCTTCATCAGCGGTAATACCGAGATCTCTTGTTGGCCACACCAATGTTTCTTCAAGTGTAAGCGGATCTCTTCATCCATCTTGGCGACGTGTTGTTTGAGGGCTTCGAGCTTCAAGAAATAAGTAATGGCTTCCCGTAATCTCTTATGATCGAGGCCGCTCATCTCAAACAAGTTCTTCTCGCCGAGGAGCGTTGTAATCGTGAGGGGCTGCTTATTCGAAAGCATTTTCTCGTTGCAGGTGTATATGAATTTGTTGTACGCCTGTCCACACAGGAATACCGTAGGAGTTCCAAGTATGTTGAGCTTCGAGATGGGGCCGTATTTTCGGGCTCTTTCTTGCAGCCACTCTTCACCTCTGTCGGCTCTCATGGCTTTCACAAGCCCCAGGGTTTGGCCGATCAACGGCAGCCAGGGCCGGCCCTGAAGAGAGTCCAACAGGGGCGGCGGCCCATGGACTCAATTTTTTGGGGGCCCATAATTTTTTTTAGTTATTAGTATAAAAATTATTTAGTTAAGTAGGCCCATTTATTCATTTTATTTGCAGCCCAATGATTCTTCTTATTTAATACTCCTTATATATGTATGGCCCAATGATTCTTCTTATATAAAAAAATTGATTTGGCCCAAATTCTATTACAATATATATATATATATATATATATATATATATATATATATATATATCGAGCAGAGAAGAGATTAATCCCAATTCATTCTTTATCTAGTACACCTACGCCGTCCAGATCCAGTACACCTACGGGAGTCTATTCTTCTTTCTCCATCTCATCTTCCCCAATTTCTAACGGCTAATATGTCAAATTCATCCCTAATTCCCTATCCCACTCTCTATCTTCTCCAATTTCAATCAACGACTCTAAATTTATCTCATTATCTGCTGAATTCTCAAATTTCTAATCACAAATTATTCTCCAATTTCTTACTCTTAGTCTTAGTCTCTTAGACACAATTGAGTCTGCTGTTGGCTGCAAGTTTGTTGTTGGCCTGTTGTTGCCGCCTGTGCCTGCTTTCTCACGGTTTCATAACGTCGCTTCAACGAAAGGGGGCGAGCGACTAATGTTCAGTTTCAGTCATTAGTCATTAATAAATCCAGGTGCTTTGAAAGTTTAGCTACATCAATAGAAAGTTTTGAATTTTTACTTGGTATGATCATCTGGTATGAAATTTTATTTTCTATAAACAATGTAAGTAATAAATTACAATCAGAATCTATGTGCATTGATTCTGCCATAGAACAACTAGAAGGCCTAGTTTTATTTTTTGAAAATTATAGGAATGATGGTTTTGATAAAAGTTTATTACTCCCTCCGTCCCATTGGAAACGACGCGTTTCCAATGGGCGCGGGAATTAAGAAAGTAGATAAAGTAGGTGAGAGAAATGATAAAGTAGGTGAGAGACATGATAAAATATGATAAAGTAGGTGAGAGAAATGATAAAGTATGTGAGAGAAAATAATTAATATAATGAAAGTAGATAAAGTAGGTGAGAGAAATGATAAAATATGATAAAGTTATTTCCTTTTTTGGAAACGTATCGTTTTCAGTGGGACGGCCCGAAAAGGAAAACGTGTCGTTTCCAGTGGGACGGAGGGAGTAATTGCTAAAAATGTTGCTTCTAATATGGGTATCGAGCCAATATTTCCAACAAAAAGACGTATTAGTAGAAAAAAACAATTTGATGAGGGAGAAAGTGTTGAAGTTTCATTATCACCTGGAAGAGTCATTTAAGATTGAGTATTTTGTTGTTATTGTGGACATTGCAATTGCTTCTATAAAATGTAGATTTGAACAGATGAAATTGTTTCATGATATATTTGGTATTTTGTTTGATTCAGAAATTCTAAGATCATTAGATAATGCCAAATTAAGAAACTCTTGTGTTAATCTGAAATCTACTTTTACTCATGAAAATTTATCTGATGTTGACTTAGATGATTTATTTATGGAGTTAACATTACTACAAGTCACTTTACCAAAATCTAAGAAAATGTCAGCTAGTGAAATTCTTGAATTTGTAAAAAGAGTAGATTGTTATCCAAATGTTGCAATTGCTTATAGGATTTTGTTGACTATGTCTGTTACTGTTGCATTAGCCGAGAGAAGTTTTTCAAAGTTGAAGTTATTGAAAACATATTTAAGATCAACTATGTCGCAAGAAAGATTAAACGGTTTGGCAATTTTGTGTATTGAAAATAATTTGCTAGACAATCTAGACACAGATAATATTATAAATGATTTTGCAAGTAGAAAAGCTAGACGTAGTCATTTTTATGAGTAATAGAATACTTTGTTTTTATATGAATGTCATCTTGGGTGGTGTTTGTTGAGAACTCCCAAGGAATGTCAGTCTCGTCCACCGAACTGTTTTGAAGACGGCTAAATCATCAAGAACGGAGGGGATGCAAAGACAACTATTTTCTGAAGGTACATAATAACATAACTATTAGTTTATAGAGAGGGGTCCTTTTTTAATTGTTCGCCCCGGGCCCATTATTTCTCAGGAACGGCCCTGACGGCAGCCCTAGTGAACCGGGTGGAAGTGGAACCTTTTTGTAGCGAAACCGGTTCTTGATCAGGAACAATACAAGAGGGAGAACTAGGACAAGGGACATGAAAAGTGCAGATTCCATGCCGGCTATTTTGCCCTTTCCCATGTCGAGATTTTCACTTTAAATCAAACTAAACAGAGTTAGTTGAGTAATCTGTGCTTCAAAATATTATTTTTATGGGATAGAGCAACTGCTACACAGTACTTTAAATTTAAAAAAATATAGATAAAGAGTCAAACTATCATGTTGGGTTTATATTATATGTTATGCTCTGTTAATTAATTAACGGGAAGCGACTTTATCAACTTAATTATACAAAAATAAAGAACTTGAAAGGGCTCCAGTTTTATTTTTATCCTTCAGACCCAACCGAGGAAGAAACAAACAAAAATAAGTTTTTGGTCTTCATCTATTCATATTAGTAAGAGAATCTTTTACTTTTGTTATTCATTAAAAAAATTAAAGAAAGGAACCCTATTTTATAAATGTTTTGATTTTAAGATAGACAATTTTTTCATCTATCTTGGTTTTGAACACTTGATTGAATTTCCGCTAACTACGGTTGATAAAATATCTAAACTCGTTCACAGATACGAGGACAAAAATAATAGCACAAATAATAAGTAGAGATTGATTCCAAAAGGAATGGGTAGATTCAGTGACGGAACTAGTTGAATGTCAGTCACTACTTCCACTAAATTTTTAAATAAAATATTTTGATGTTATACTTTAAATAGTCATTACATAGTATAGTGGTGGAGGTACTTGTTATAAAGCCAGATGTAATGGAATCAATCTATTGTGTTTGGTGAATTTTCCAATTTTTTTGCTTGCCTAACATGCTGGCAGCTACAAAAAGATTATTTTAGCGGTTACAATTTACGAACTTAAATATTGTCAAGTGACAATTCTTTATTATGTGAATATTAATATATACTCCCTCTCTTCCACAATTTTAAAACATTTTCCTTTTCGGGACGTCCCACCATTTTTGTAATATTTCTTAAAATAGAAAATTATTACAAACATTTTATTTGAAGACCCAACATCTCTACTCACAATCATTAACTTTCCTAAAATACGGTGTCGAAAAGTTTTGTTATAAGAATCATGAAATGGAGGAAGGACTATTCATGATAATTCTTAACAAATGTGTCATAAACCTTAAGAAGCGGATAGCTAGTTGGCCCACACTTAGCAAAAAAACATATCAGACTTGCTAGTGGTTACAAAATGATTATTTTGGCGGTTACACACTACAAATTTGAACTATTTTGGGACGGCCTAGGAGCCACTCGTTTTGATCCCTCTTGTAATTATCGAAATTATCAACAAAAAAGTAAATAAAGATTTAAGAAGAAAAAGTTAAATTAGCTAACCTCATCTATTTGTTCTGACCGGTTGGCACGAATGATTTATTGTCGGATGATTCGGATCCGCCACTTAAAACTGGTAGGGCCGAGATGGTGCTCGCGTGGGTGTGTTTAGCTACGTGCATGTGTGTGTGTTTGGGATAGTGAAGGTGGGAAAGGGATAGATGAATGGAGAAGAAAATATTTATATTGTGCCAATCGATTGGGCGAACCGAATGTGCCAACTGATTGGCACACTTTTTCATTTTTATTTTAAACATTCTGGTATAAATGTGTGTCAATCTATCGGTTCTATGTGCCAACTGATTTGTACGCTTCATTTTTTCTATGTAATCTGATCTATGACAATTTTTAGATAACAATAATGAAAAAGCAAGGATATTGTTGACTTATTGGGTAGATTGTGAATGATTTTTATAAGGATGCGTATTTCTGTTGTTATAATAGATGTTTTTTGTTGCTATAATAGATGTGGATAGAAATGTGTGCACCAGAATATATATATACATTCTATAAGTTACTAAGTATACCACTTATTTTTTCTTCTTTGAAGAGTTACATCTCTCTGCTTTCCTACTCTTTTTAGAACTGCGGATCCATTTATACCCACTCGGAATCACAAATGGGTCCACCTCCTCTCCTCCATTACTACTGCTCTCCTTCGGATCTTCACCATTCTTCTCATCATCACTGTCTGAATTATTGGGACTTGACGGCGGAGTGACGAAATCATCCTCCCGTTGTAGCTCAACGAATTTCGTGAACGTTATCACCACTCTCACAGTTGGAACCACAGGGATGGATATCTGTAAACATCAAGAAAATTAACCAAGCTAAGTATTAGGTTATTAAACTCGAGGGTTAGTAGTAATTAATGTACCTTGACTGGGAATGTCCCAGTTGGAAACGTAGTCTGGAGCACCTCCCTCATTCGTTTAACGGCCTTCAGCTTTTTCGATAAGATGTCGAGTAAGCGGTGGAGCTCCTCCGTCTTCAATGGGAACTGTTCGGTCAGCCAAAGCATCGGCCGCAAACTCTTCTTGAACTCTTCCTCGGAAGGCGGCGGCGGTTGACCCCCCTGCGCCTGCTCTGCACTTGCCTGCAGCTTGCGTTCGCGGAAAGTGACGACTACGTTGTGCATTTCGTAAACCCTAGCCTTCCATTTCCCGACATGCTCGGTTTTGTCTTGCCGCCTCCAGTTCTTGCAGCTCACCAGCTCAGCTTTCGACACGTCGATGCCGGGTCGGTAGATGCTCGGCCGGTTGCAGTCTCTTGTGATGTCGGCTTCCGACATCGGAGTCCCGCAGTTGTCGTACTCGGCGACAAGGACTTGCTTCTTGTCGTGTTTGACGACCAGGAGGGACCCTTGAGGGATGTCGACGTCGTCGGTTGACGATTTGTCGAAGTCGTTGAGGAAGATGAAGCTGTGGTTGCGGCGTTTGAAGTTGAGGCCGTCGAAGCCGGCGAGTGTGGTGTCAGCGCGTAGGTTTCCGGCGCGCTTCCAGATTTTGTAGGTGTCGGAGGGAGCCACCTTGCCGATGAACGGCACGATCGAGCTCTCGAAATGGAAGGATATCTCCATGTAGAAATCCCGCATGCGGCGGAGGGCGGCCACGAGGCAAGGGAGGCGCCGCCGCCACTTGGACCAGGAATTCATGTGCCGGTGATGGACGAGGATGGGGGCGATCTCCGTGCAGCGGCGGAGGAGGGCCTCCTGGAGAGGGTTCCATCCGGCGGCGTTCTGGAGGTAGATGTTTGCTCCCGCGGCGGCGATGGTACGAGCTGCAACGACGTCGTTGAGGCGGACGGCGATGTGAAGGGGTGTTTCTTTAAGGGGGTTGTCGCGGCGGTCGAGGACCTCGGAGATTCGTTCGGCGAGGCGCTCTTGGGCGATTGCTTCGGCCTCGGTGTGAATGTTTTGGGCGTCGGCGAGTTTAGGCAACGATGAGACGATTTTGTTGAGGGTGGCGTGGTCACCGGTGGCCACGGCGTAGTGGATGCGGCTGTCACCGTAGTCTTGTGGCCTCACGGCAGCGTCAGCCGACGTTGAAGAATTGGTTGATGATTGCTTCGGCATTTCGATGATCCCTTTTTATTGGGAGTGATTTTTTTGGTATTAATCTGCTTCAATTCGTCATGCAAAATAAATTGTATAGTTAATAGTTGTACAGAAAATGTGAGAAGAATGGAAAGAAAAAGAATGAAAAAGGAAAAAAAAATTCATGGATACCATTTTTAACTAGAGGACAGGACAACCGATAATATTTCTAACAAATTAACATCCAAAATATTCCTAACAACTTATAACTACATAACATAAAATTAAATCTAATAATAGCCACAACACTTTCAGGTTTAAAAAGTTTGGGGTTGTAGAGGGAAACGATTCATCTGAGATTGATTGACAGTTTACATAATGTTTTTTAATTTTTATGAAATTATCGAACCAACAATTATGGCAGGTGCATGTGTTAATTCTGGCTCACAATGCCGAATTTGGATCCAGTGTCACTGTTGAATTATGGTTCAGTATTTCCGAATTACATAAAGATGAGGGAATTCGAATAAACAAAAATAGGGGGGGGGAAGGAAAAAGGAAAAAATTGAAATTCGAATTTTGTGGGTTTGGGGCCGACAGGTTTCCTGTAATTGGGCAAGGGGAAATGATTCTTTGCCCAGCGGCTAGAAGGTTACGATTCGATTTGGCATCAGGCGTGACTGAAGACGGCGGATTTCTCGAGCAGATTCCGGCGAGAACGGGGCTGCACGTAGATGGATGGGAGGCCTGATGATATAGTTGTTATTAGGAGGAGAACATATACAGCGCGGGTGGCGCCGCGGTAAGTGGTCGCAGCAGTAACGACCGCTGCTCGCGTTACCCAGACATAAGAGTTATGCCGTTTCCGGCGTCCTTCAATGAAAACCAAGGTTCACAACGTCGTTCGAGGTGAGCTTCTGTACATGTTTTCAATTCAGCGATCCGCATTAACTGGGGGATAAATTGACTCAAATTACAGGCAGACGAATTAGGAGTTTAGGAGTCTAGAATTGGGATTTTTCCTAATTAAACTATTATGTCCCATTTAGTATAGGAAAATAGCGTTTTATGTCCCGTGTCTTCTATTTACTTGTACATTTGGTCTCATAAATTTTAATGCGCCGTTTTTGGTTCAACATCTGTTTACTTGTGTTTTTGGTTCCATAACTATTAATGCCGCATTTTTTGTCATGTATCTTCCATTTACTTGCACTTTTGGTCCCATAACTTTTAGCGCAACGTTTTTGGTCCTGAATCTTCCGTATACTTGCGATTTTGTTCCCATAACTTCTAACGGTGCATTTTTGGTCCCATATCTTCTATTCACTTGCGTTTTTGGTCCCTAATCTTTTATTTACTTGCGATTTTGATCTCGTAACTTGTAACACCGTGTTTTTTATCTCGTAACTTTTATTGCGATAATTTTGGTCCTATAATTTAATTACGGCAGCCTACAACTAATTGATCTCTAGGGATTAATTCACTTTTAGTGTCAATGATCGGACTTGCGTGAATCATCTTGCTGGACCCATTTATTTGCCGATTTTTATCTGCCTATTTATTTTAGTTGTTTACTTTCTTGCTTAGTTTATAAAACCCCAAAATTGCGTGGTCCCTAACCAACCCCTTAGATTGATAGGAATTTAATGTCAAAAAATTTATGTTCTCTGTGTTCGATACATGTTTGCTATATTAATCTGAGTTCTAGCATATTTGCATGATTTTTTGGTGAAAACAACGATCACCAACACTTTATTTGTCATATTATAAAAATGTCCCTTAAGTACAGTCTGTTCATTTTGAAAGGATAGTACTTATAGTGCAATATTATCATCTATAAAGTGAAGTACATTTGTCTTTAAAGTGCAACGTTCACACGTTCACACAATAAAATCATGTTCACATTTTAACATCCTATATCTATGCGTAAGAAGTGTGCAAGGTTTTGAAAGAGACCGTCAACTACATAGGCGTCTTCTTCCTCATTCTGTCGTCTTCTTCATCGCAATATTATCATCTATAAAGTGCAGTACATTTATTTTTAAAATGCAACGTTCACACAATAAAAGCATGTTCACATTTGAACCTCCTATATATATGCGTAAGAAGTGTGCAAGATTTTGAAAGAGACCGTCAACTACATAGGCGTCTTCTTCCTCATTCTGTCGTCTTCTTCATCGCAGTTTCTTCCGCTGCCAAGTGAACTAGAAAAAAGAGAGGTAATTAAACAAGGGACTAGAAAGCAAATTAATAATTTTGTATAATGGTCCAATGAATCTTGCAACGTAGAAACCCATTTATGAGTTTACACTGTTAACAAACTCATTTTGTTGAGTTTTTGTAATAGAAGATGGAGTACGGTTGGAGCAATTCCCCTACTGCAAAATGAGTTTTTGCAGTATGATTGGAGATGATCTAAGGATGCCAAATTTAAGGACCACTTGGAATGACATAGCGATTAAGATATCTAGTGAAGCCTTAAGATCATGGGTTCAAAACCTACTAAAAGTGTTGTGTGCGAGTCTGTCCCTTATGATTAGCTTAGGGTGATTAGTCTCTCCTTTATTGTTTGCAGGCTATAAAAGAATGTAGTTTACCATTGCACACTTTAATAACGGCTGGGATTACCCTCATTATTCAAAAATAAAAAAAAAATACTCTTCCGTCCCCCGACTTGTCTAAGTTAGATATCGACCATTTTTTAATCGATTTTACTATGTTTGACTTTTATATGATTGGTAAATCTACTATCTTTACCAAGACAAGATTTGATTTTGGTATCATTTTATTCTGTAACTGTTGCATGACAAGGGTTCATTCCTATCTTTGGCTGCGACAATGATTTATTCTTAAAGATCTCCTTCTCTACTTTCTTGAATTGCGTGTAAAACACCTATTTGAATTAGCCTTTCTCTTTTCCTTTCCAAATCTTTCCTTTGAAAACGTTGCAGCAACTTGGGGGACAAATCTTCCCCCCACTTTGTTCTCCACATACTTATATACAACAACTAAAGCAGATTTATGTATCAAAAACTTGAAAGCCAACTAATATATGTATTCATTGTCTAATATTTTTGTTTCAAATAAGTTTTTATTACGTGAAGACACATAGTTCAATGTATTAATAATATAATTGAAATTAAAATAAATATTTCTTAACTTTATATTGATAGTTAGAACCTTTTGGAGATAGTTTCTCAGACATATAATACATTGTTGAATTGAAAAGTTTGGTTTAAACATTTCTCAGTAGCATTCGTCTTTCGGCATTTGACAACTCCAAAAATCTTTTCTTCAAGGAATTTAACATTTATGTATTACATATGTTATATTAAATATGCAGCAAAGGATGTACAAAACGATAGTCCGTAAACGAAATTAATAAAATTCCATGAAATCATTCTTCATTTTGTTCTCCTTGTAGTTGTAGACTTGGACATCTTCATTTTCCTACACTTGTCGTTTGAGTTACTCCATACATACCCACTCGGGATCACAAACGGATCTGCCGCCGCGAGCCCGCCTTTCGAGGAATCAACAGGCGCACCCTCATCATCCCTGTCTAACCCAGTTGTTAAGTGTCTCGGACTAGACAAAGGAGTGTAGAAATATTCAGTTGGCGGTAGCTCTACGAATTTTGTAAATGTGATCACCAATCTCACCGTAGGAATCACGGGAACAGCAACCTGATTCAATGATATACATTATTCATATCATTCTACACTCTAGACTTAAATTGGTCATCATTTCCAAAGGTTATACCGTTCAACATTTCCTACAGTCTAGAAAAAGGAAAATTTGCAAATGAACTACTAAATCAATAATAATTAATCTCTAAAATGTGATTCACAACTGACAAGTATATATTTTTTAAAAATGGAAAGAAAAGAATAATGAAGGTAAAGACTAGTCAGCGAGCACTTTGTTACCTTTACTGGAAATGTCCCGGGTGGAAACGTCGTCGTTAGTACCTCCCTCATTCTACGAACCGTTTTAATCTTATTCGCCAAAATATCGAGTAATGGCAGCAACTCCTCCGTCTTCAACGGAAACTGTTCCGTCAGCCAAACCGTCGGCCTTAAGCTCTTCGCGAATTCCTTATCCTTCGTCCTCGGCGGCGCCACCACCCTGTCAGCCGTACGCGGCGGCGCTCGTCTCCTCGGACCGGCTGGCATAATATTAATATCCACACTTTTCCGTGATACCGATACGATTTCCCTCTCCTCACCGAGAAAACTACTGTGCCGCTGCTGATTATCGGTACTGGAGACGCTGAATCTAGGATTCTCCGCCACGATGAAACCGTCCTCGGAGTCCTCGTCGATCTCCAGCGGCAAAATGCAGGTCGGCGAGAGTGAATCGTCCCTATTTTCTGCGGCGGTGACTTTGCGTGATCGGAATGTGAAGAGCACGTTATGCATTTCGTAAACCCTAGCCTTCCATCCTCCTACATCTTCGGTTTTCTCCTGCCGCCTCCAATTCGTGCGGCCGATTAACTCGGCTTTCGTCACGTCCATCCCGGGCCGATACACGCTGGATTGACTGCAGAAATTTGAGATATCGGTGTCGGAGAGTGGATTTCCGGCGTTCTCGAATGCGTTAGAGATTTTTCTCTTATCGTGGTTAAGGATAAGGAGGGATCCCTGTGCTAAAACGGCGTCGTTTTCATCATTTTGACTGATGTCGTCGTTGAGGAAAAGGAAGCTTTGGTTGGCGCGTTGGATTTTGAGGCAGTCGTAGCCGGCGAGTGAGGTGTCGGCTCGCATATTCCCGTCGCGCTTCCATATTTTGTAGGTGTCGGAGGGGGCGATTTTACCGACGAATGGAACGACGGAGCTCTCAAAATGGAAGGCGATTTCCATGTAGAAATCGCGCATGCGGCGGAGCGCCGCGACGAGTCGGGGGAGGCGCCGCCGCCATTTCGACCATGCGGCGAGGTGGTGGTGCTGGGCGAGGGCGCGGACGATCGCTGGGCAGCGGCGGAGGACGGCCTCCTGAAGGGGGTCCCATCCGGCGGCGTTCTGGAGGGATATGTCGGCTCCGGCGGCGGCGAGTGCTCGAACTGCGGGGACGTCGTTGAGGCGGACGGCGAGGTGAAGCGGGGTTTCTCGGAGGCGGTTGTCGCGGCGGTCGAGGACGGCGGAGATTCGATCAGCTAGGCGATCTTCGGCTAGTGCTTCGGATTCAGTGTGAATACGATTCGGGTCGGACAGTTTGGGCAATAAGGATATAAGCTTGATGAGGGCGGCGTGGTTGCGGGTAGCCACCGCGTAGTGGGCGGGGCTGTCAGCATAGTCTTGTGGCCGCACGATGACGGCGGCCGTCGAAGACTTGGACATTTTGAATTTTACGAATAATTTTTGAAGGGAATATTGTGTTGATGTGTTTCAGTTTTTGATGATATTAAGAAGGAAAACATTGAGAGTGAATAGGTATGTAAAACGGGGTTTTAACAACTTTAACTTTATTAAAGGAAGTGTAAATATTGAGTGATACTGTGCCGTAGCTGTAATACGGCGCGACTTTTGGTGAATCTTTACTCTGCAAAGAAAATATTTCCAATTCCAGTCTTTCAAGAAAATACATAAATGTTTAATACTGCATCTATTTATATTATACTCCGCGAATGAAATGTGTCACTAACTAACTACTATCACTGTCGATAAAATGTATTTTTTCTATGGGACACGAAAATTAAGAAAATCAAATTGTCTGATTTAGATTGTTTGATTTTTCAACTTTTTAATTTTGATCTATATATAATTTATATTTTTAAGAAATAAGACATTTTTTATGGGAAGGGAAGTATTAATTACAATTGTAATCATAAGTTTTAACAGCAGCTTGGGCCTCCATAAGTTTTGAATAACAATTATATTTATCCTATAGTTTGAAAAATTAACGCTATTTCAATATTGCATATTTGCATTATAAAAACTATGATTCAAAATTTCTCTCCTAAAATATACTCAATCAGTTCTGTTATTATTGTCTTGCTTTTCTTTTTCGACTGTCTCATTATTGTTGTCATCTTCAAAAAAATAAAATAACAAAACAAAATAAATATTTGTGAATTGTGATATACATTCAGAAAAAACGTTTCTATGGAAAAGGAAAAGTAACGGTGATGAATTAAATCATATCGAATTATATGAATTTGGCGGAGCTTCAAGCCTTATATATAGTCGTAAAGAATTCCACAATGTGCATCGCCTCCCCTTGCTTGGGTTAAGAATATGCAGTTGTCACCGTTTATCAGTAGTTTTGATGAAATATCGACGCTGAAAAGATGGTAAAGTCCATGGATTCTATGTCGAAAACTGTGTTATGCGCACCCAAATTTGTCAGTTGGAATGAATCTGCAAGTTGGAGCGGGTAGCTGAGGCAATATCCAATCTCAACTTGTAAATCCCATCTGCAGCAACTGATTTGATGTTAAATCTGATCCCCCACGTCGTTGGAACATACTTATTATCTCCATTCCTCCTGCAATATGTCGTTGGATTCTGCATTTCAATTGATGCTTTTGTGCTAAGTTTATGAGCAAATTAAGGAAAGAACAAGTACCTGTCCACATGAGCAAAGAACCAGTCTTTCTTTAGATCACTTACGCCTGTAGTAAAAACTTGATCAGACTCGGGATTCAGGTCCGTGTACCTATCCCACAGTCGGCATTGCCTGTATCTGAAACACGAAATGATCCATTAGTTTTCAAAACTCGGAAAAATCAATGATGTCAAACAGAGGATTTGCTTACTTTTCTGGCTGTTAAGGAACAACTTGTTTACATACATAGGGTTCACATCAGGGACATAATATTCAGTAGCAGTATGATCTGGGAACCCGATTTTCCATACAGTTGGGCATATCGTGGGGGCTCGTATGTTACATTGCCTAACTGTGTTTCTGATCCTGATAAGTAAACTTCCTAAGTTAGCATTAGAACAAATAATAAACATTATATAAATGTGTTTTTTAGCTGCTGTAGATTTTTACCTGCAGAGATTGTAACGGGTTCTTGGTTAAGGTAAATCACCGACGAAACCCGGAACCCATCCGTGAAGGCCATAAACTCGGGAATAACGTTTTCAATTGTAAAGTTTCCATCTAAATCTGTTTGTATCCAGAACTGGTAATCCTACATGAGAAAAAACCACACCTTAACTTAGTCGAAATGTAATAATTTTTAGTGAGACGAAGCAGAGAATAGTCAAAAATCATAATCTGCCAAGAACCTTGCTTTCAGTTTGCCAAGAGCCTGCCGTTCTTGCAGCTGATAGACCAACAAATGCAGACTTCGCAGGAATAAGGGAATCCAATACATATCTGAAACAAATTTAAATGAGCAACTAAATTGTTACTATAAGAATTAATCTAGTAAAAATCTATCTTTACCTATCTTGGACCAATAATCGTCCTGTAGCAGAACCACGCTCCTTGTAGTTAAGATGGGTGAAGAGATGAAGTCATACGGCTACAACAACTCTTATTTTAGCCTCTAAGGAATAGCCAAACTCATTGCGTTATTATGTTAAGAAGTAATCATAAGATTGTAAGCCTGGGATACATCTGGTGTAGTGTTGAGATATACGAAGAAGGGGCCAAAACCCTTTCTCCATGCTTCTCCTTGTTCGAAATGAGCAACTATATCGTCCCCAATGTAGTGACATCCATGAAGCATCTGGGGCACCATTCGTAATACATCTTCACTACTTTTTCTTAATTATTTGTTCTTGAACCATAAGTAGCTATATATGATTTTACAGCAAGGCAGAATGGACCGGTGTGGGCCGTGAGGTTCTGCTTAGTGGGTCCACCATTGTGAAACTCATGGCTGGGGAAGATGATCCAGAATCCTGAACTTATCCATCCATGGACCCCACCATCTTTGTTGTCCACCGAATATTGGTATTTATCATCAACATATTCATCTTCAACTAATCAAACTTACAGTAGAAATACAGTAGGAATGAATCAACAGTACATTACGTCTCCCTTAAGGTCTGGATTAATGGGATTGACGAGCAAAACAGACTCCCTCTACCTGGCAGTAGATCCTCTGGCATTGGCATTATCCGCTGCTTCTCATCCGTGATCGCCATGTAATGAAACCTGCTCTTGTATCATATGATTTACAGTAAACTATGTTGGGAGAGAGAGAGAAACTTTTCTTGGGTTAGACTCAAACCTATCTCGTTAGAGCTTGAACACCATGCGTGTTTGGGCAAGGTCGAATGGGAATCCAGGAGGGCGCTCATATATGGCGCAGCAATAGAAGCCCGAAACTCTGCTCCTTACTACGTATCTAGGGAGAGAAGATGTGTGAGAAAGCTGCTTTGGAAAATGAGAGCAGATTTTTGTTTTTTAAGTATCAACCTGACGTCTACGGTGAGGGGAAGTGTAGTACTATTTGAATGATCAAAGCTAGCTTAAATGACAACTCCAGATTATCATTGCTCAAATTGATCACGCTGTATTCGGAACCTCTTATCCTGTGAAGAAAATATGCAAAAACATATTCTTTGAATAAAAACCAAAATTTAACAAAAACTAAATTAAATTAAAAAATCAGTGGAGAAGACGAACAATTGTTATCTGTCCTGGCCTCCCAAGAAGTTCCAGTTGATGTCCCAGTAGCTGCAGATTCAGTTGGTTAGAAAGACAAGTTGATATGTTTCTCTCACTAATTATTTCCTAATTACATGATTAGTATAATTGAAACTTACCCTCTGTTGAGTTGGTTGGATTTGAGGTCTAATAAATTGTCTATTCCTGCAAACTTTACGGCGGTCAGCAGTCCTTTTGGTTTCATCATTGTAAGCCTTACCAATCCATTATCCATGAACATCAATCAATCTCATGAGAGGGGGGGGGAGAGAGAGAGAGAGAGAGAGAGAGAGAGAGAGAGAGAGAGAGAGAGATGTATCATGTATGAGGAGCTTATATTGGAGCTACTGGCTGACAGAGTGACATTTCTCTTTGACATAGCTAATTGTGATCGATATCTGCAACAGTTTGAAAAGCTTTAGTAGAATTGTGGATATATTGATATAATATATATGGTTGTCGAGAAAGGGTTCTTGTTTCAAACGAAACCAAACATTTTTATGCCTTCATTTGTCTTGGCTTTACCAACTAAAAGCTTTGTTTATTTGCTGTCAAATTAGTCTTTTCAAAGTAAATAAAGCTAAACTAAGTTATAGATTGTGTTCTGTAACAAGCGATTGTAGCTTCGACGAGACAAAAGCAATGTGGCGTTTTTTGTATGATGAGAAGAAAATCACACATGTAACTCAACTCCATATGTGTACTTAGTTTGTTTCTCATTCAGAATACCAATTACTTTTGTTCCATAAACCAACGAGATTTAAGTTTATTTGTAACAAATATATATTAATAAACTAAAGCTTGTAATAAGACAACAAAACACACTTATTATCGTTACTCTAGTCTAGACTCTATAAGGAACATATTTTTTTTTTGTAAAGTAAATTATCAGTCAACATTACCGGAAAAAATAAGTGGTAGAGGCTTACAATTATAGAGTAACTAGTGCAATGGTGATCCGCGCTTAGAGGTGGCAAACTGGATGTATGGATCGGCCTAGCCCTGGTCTATTGGACCAACTTAGTTTTTTAAAGCTACGCACCTTGTCGGGCCGTGATATATGAAGCTCAATATTATCCCAAACTTTTCGGCGGGCGAACGGACTTAACCATTTAATATATATATGAGGAGGTTTAAATGTGAACAGTCTATTATCGTGTGAACGTGTGAACACTGCACTTTGAAAATAAATGTACAGCATTTTAAAGGCAAAGATACTACATTTTAAAGTGCAGTACTTAAAGTGTAGTACATTTGTCTTTAAGTGCAGTACGTAAAGTGCAGTATATATAGCTTAAAAGTGCAATACGTTTATCTTTAAAGTGTTGTGTTCACACGATAAGGGTTGTTCACACGGGAATCACTCCCTATATATATAACTTAAACTAAATATATTATTATTGTATAAATTATAAATTATGAAGTAATCAAACAAATTAGATCGAATATTTTGTAAATTTATGTACAAATAAATATAAAAGTTGAAAGTCATAGTTAAATAAACATAAAAAAATCTAAACTAAAATAATAAACAACATAAAATCCTCAAATTTTATCATATATTGATCACATTTGAATATTTACTTCTCCTACACATTTATCTCTCTCTCAATCTAGTTTATTGTTGAATCTGGTATAGTTTTTTCAAATGTGCGGTTCTGGTATTTATTCATAACAAGTGTGTATTGGTATGATACTTTTTTTTCTGGTCTATTAGCATCTTTGGTTCTCTTATTTCTTTTCTTATTCATTTCATTTCCTAATTCGTTTTTTTTCCCATAATCCTTACCTAATTTTGCAATTTCTTTTGTAAATTTATTTCTTATTTAAACTTACTTATTTTCTCATCTTTTACTTATTTCTTTTCTTGTACCTATTTTATTTCAATAAACCACAACCACCTTTTTATTTCATTTGTGCATCAAATCTTTTTTCTATTTTGATTTTGAACTAAGTATTATTTATTCAATAATAGGAAAATATACCAAGATAAGTCTAAATTTAAGATATTTAATATCTTCTCCATTTTACATCTAGATAATCGGTCATCATCTCATTTCTCTTGCTATTTTTATATAATATGTATTTACTGATATCCTAATTTGGGAATACAGAAATAATGCAAATCCTAGTAATATACTCTCTTCATGCTATTATAAATGACTTGTTTTTTTTAAATCATCCCACTAAAATGATTTATTCTAAATAATGACAAAGATTGTTTGACAAAATTTACTAACTATAAAAAATTTCAAACAATGTACTCCGCAAAACATTAATTCTTTCTTAATTATCATGCCGAAAAATATTAAATTGTATTTAAGGGGTGATATTAGTATTAATTTACTAAGTTGGGTGGGTTGGTAAAGTATACCAAGTATTTTTTTCCCATATCGTATACCGTATCAAATAGAGCGGTATGAAGAACTTTCATACCGTTACCATATCGTACTGTGAAATATGTTCGGTACACCGCACATTCGGTAATGAAATAGATCATACTGCATATCGTACCGTCTTGTCGGTATACCGTATCGATCTTCGATATACCATAAAATACGGCGTACCGAACATTTATGATATATCAAATCTTGAAGGTGATATACCTAAATTTAAAGATATACCATAATATTATTTATTTATTCAAAAGCACATTCAAATATATTTAAATTTATAAATATATAAAACATGTGGATATTATTTAATAAAATAAGTACATTTAATATATATTCTCATATTTTATTAAATAGATATATAATAGTAGTACTTATTATATTTTCTTTTATAATTTTAATAATATTCATTTACTTAATTATTATTATTCATAAATATAACATATTAGACAAAATATAAATTATTATAAAAGATAATAAAGTTTAGAAACACTAAACGCTATATAACAATAAATATACTGACGGTACAATATGGATCGGTATAGCTTGGTATGTGAAAATTCTTAATGTTATCGTCCGAAAAAGATGGGTATGTATCATACCATACCGAAATTACGTTATATCAATAAGATCGGTATTTTTAGTATATTTTCAATACGGTATGTGCGGTATCGATTTTTCGATATATTCACCCACCCCTAAAATTAATATGAGTCTGTTGGTCCGGAGACGAGAGTCAGGTGTAGAGGGGGGGTGAATACACCTGAGTACAAGTTCTTTTTCTCAAACGCGAAGGACAGCTGAGCTATAGGTTGCAACTGATGAACAATGTCAAATAGTAACCTTCTGATCGCGGGTTAGAGTGAGTCAGCTACTGAGTCTCTCCTACTGAATTTTGTCAGTACTTGATTCTCAGTCGGAGACTTTTGTGCGGATAACTGTGTAGGGCCCGATAGATTTTGTCTCAATTGAAAACGTATTTTTCGTAAACCAAATTATTTTGGCTAGTGCACTTTTCGAATACGTTTTATGCAAAGTATGAATTTGTAAGATGATTTGTAAGCAGTGCAATAAAATAGTAAACGACACAAGCAATTTTTAACGTGGTTCGGATACGTAAGATCCTACGTCCACGGTCCTGCTGAACAGGAGGTCTTGTTGATTAATCTGAGCAAGCCTCAGCAAGGTATCTGTGCACTGGACAGACCCTTCTAAGATATAGACTTATAGTCCTTAGTGACTTTACAGTTCAAACTTAAGTTTGAAGGGGAGGGGATTTTCTCTAACTATGAAGGAGTTCTTACAATAAGAACAATCACAAAATGTGAACTCCTTCGAAGGTTCTAAGCTATAGATATGAACGATTGAGCTTAGATAGAGAAGAAGGATCTAAAGAAAGAAACTCTAGAGAGAAGAACTAAAAATATTCTGCTAAGCAAGTTTTTCACTGGATCTTCTTGAAATCGCTAGAGTGTTTCGAAAGCTTGAGCGTGTAATCCCTTTGATATCCCGTGCGTGGAGCTCGGAAATGCTTCTCTATTTATAGTTGTGACCCAAGCATTTGCCCATTGGAGAGGACGATGCCACGTGTCACAAACGTCCAAGGAAAACGGCCATAAGTTTGAATTGTTGCAGCAGAGTTGTTGGTTACTGTGCATGAGAGCAGCTTTAGTAGGTCAGAGCAGGTAGAGCTTAGACGGCTTCTCATTGGTCGAGGTTTGTGGTAGGTGAGATTTGTCAGACATCGGTCTTCATCGGAGTTGACTCTCACTCATCCTCGTATGATCTTCTGCTGACTTTCGAATGATGTTAAAGGCAGGGTCGTTTCCTGTCGGACACAGTAGACCTGATAAGATCTCTATCTTCTTCGTCTGAGTCTGCTGATGAGATGTCTTCTACTGAGCGGAATCAGCTGATGACTCTGAAGGTACTGAGCTTGAATACATTGTTCTTCTACTGAGCGGAATCAGCTGATGACTCTGAAGGTATCGAGCTTGAATACATTGTTCTTCTATTGATGTAGGTCAGCTGATGAGATGTCTTCTACTGAGCGAGGTCAGCTGATGACTTAAGAACACAAGCTCTTAAACTGATGACGTGGGGTTCTGGAAGGTAACTTCCTACTGAAGATCAATCCAACATTTACCCCGTACAGGACTTAGACAAAAAATGATAATGAACAATATAATCCATCTAGCCTATTACATTATCTAACCCTATCGACACTACACAAAGGATACAAGCCGAGTTTTGGGATCTTCAATTCCATAGCATGAAACACTATGATTTCCCCCATTACCGATAAATAAATAAGTCATATTATAAGAACTACTGATAAAGTAATATAAAGTATCATCTAAGTGGTTGTTAAGACAAACCACTGACTCATAACCCAACAGAGCCGACTAATAAGTTCTCAATAATAAGCTTTACTTAAAACAAATCAATATTATCTTATTAATTTCCTATCTCATGTGGCGTCTTTTTTTTATAACTAACTAATCCTACCCAATAATAAACAAATGTTAATTAGAAAACCAACATGTCCATAAAGATAAACATCTAATTAACTAGGGCTCTTTAAAATAAATCATGATTCACTAATAATTTTTTTTTATCATGTATTGTTACATGGTCATACAATTAGAATTACATTTACTCAAAAAATTGATATAAAGTACATACCTAATCTCATCAAAGAATTTAACACATGATAAAATAATCATGTCGGGAAAATTATATAAAATAAATATATCATTCATAAATTGAAGAAATGTCTGGAGTATTCTTTAATTTTCAATTAAAGTCAAGGTGACGTACATAACTTAAACTCAAAATACCATACATGAAATAATATCTATTTTATATTAAAAAATTTGGGGTGTTATATATACGAATTATTTCGTTCATGATCACTTGATTTTGTGTTACCTATTAAATTAGTATGTAATCATTTCAAAACAAGCAGAATGTAAGTAAATGTTATAAGAACTGTTTTAAACTCTGTCATTGTATAGTGACATTGTATTGATATATAATTGATGCATGCTTAATCATGTATATTTGAAATTGTATACAATTTTTTTCATTATATTTTTCATCTTACCTAACATCGCTAAACACGTTCATACTCTATTTTCAATGGATGCCGGCATACTCATGGGTGATGGGTGCACGACTACAATGTCCAAATGAATAATATAAGGGACAACTTTCTTTCTAACCCTTTTGAATAATTATATCTGAATTTTAGTCACCTGTGAAAAAACTAGTTATTTAGTCACTTTTGACAAGTGAGGTTCATAATTATACTTATCACCTAACAATTAATTAAATCGCCATTGTTGTCTTATCCAAAAACTTTTATTTAATCGGCATGGTTATCGCGTACTACAAAATCGCCTCAGACATATCATTAAATAACTTATAAAATTATTTTAAATCATCTTATCTAAACAAAATTAAATAATTTTATTATAGATTATAAATCATAATGATTGTAGAAGATTAAATTTTAAATCATCTTATCTGATAAACATTATGAAGTTTATCCATAAAAGAGTTTTTAAAAAAAGACCGATAGTTGATATTTGTTATAGATATTTATAATATTTGTAAATATATAAATAACTTTATAGATTTATTATTTCTGTCTGTTGGGTATGAGATTCAGCATGAGAAGATTTGAAGATCTCAAAACCCCTTAGTTGAATGATGAACCTCAAATTATAATAGCTTGTTGAGTTCAGCATGAACTCAGTATACTAGCTAGAGTTCAGTAGTTGATACGTTCAGAACATCTTATGTCAGTTGGATGGACTCAGCATGAGGAACTCAGTTGGGAGTCTCAGAACCCACTGTATCAGTAGAGAAAATAGTATCAAGTACTGAAAATCTCAGAAGAATGTCAGCAAGAGACAACTCAGTAAAAGCGTCCGAGGAATCAGAGGAAGTCAACTCAGTATCCACTTGGAGTTTGAACAAACCTCACCAACTTTCTAACCTCGACCAATGAGGAGCTGCCAACACTGTACTTGCTTTGACATAAAGCTGTTTCACAAATTGAAAAAGAGAGAATCCCTATAGTGACATTCAAAGCTCAAGATGGTCGTTTTTCTTGTCGTTTCGACACGTACTAGACCTTTTTCCAACGGATCTATTCATGAGTCGAGACTATAAATATAGAAGAGTCTTCATGTAGAGAAGACACCGGGAACCAAAAGCATTCAAGCACTGAAACTCTCTAGCGACCAAAAAGATTA
Source organism: Lavandula angustifolia (assembly GCA_028984105.1). Lineage (NCBI taxonomy): Eukaryota > Viridiplantae > Streptophyta > Magnoliopsida > Lamiales > Lamiaceae > Lavandula > Lavandula angustifolia. Next base: position 27,366,890 of record CM054804.1, read on the forward strand.
CACAGCGAAGAACTTATACACAGAGAGATATAATTAGTACTTCACTCTAGAGATCTATTTTTCACATTCTCTATTCTAAGCAACTCTTGTAATATCTTAAGCTTAGAAAATTCGAAGGAGTTCAGTCTATTGAATTGTTCTTATTGTAAGAACTCCTTCTTAGTTGGAGAAAATCAAATCCCGTGTTTAAAACTATAAAGTCACTAAGACTATAACTAGAGTATATGTCTAGCGTACATATCGACTGAGACTTGCTCAGTATAAATAATCAAGAACTTCTCCTGTGTTCAGGACAGTGGACGTAGGATCCAGCGTACTGATAGGTCTATATTCGTACTATCCATATTCCGTTTATTTTGGCATATATTGTGGCGGTTGGATTGCGTTTTGGTGTTTGTTTTGCAGTTTCTTATGATGATGTGGCGTTGACGAGGCATTGATGTGGCGGGTGCGTATTAAAGGAAATATGTGCTTAATCCGGAAGAAATTAAGAGGAAAATTAAGTGTGGAAAAAAATTAATATAATATACTTTATATTATATTTTTTCATACTTAGAAGACCTAATTGGAGAAGGAAAAGAAGGAGCATATATATATATGGCTAGAAGAGGCGCCGCACACACACACACACACACACACAGATTCATAATCCCGATCCCATTCTCACGCCCAAAAACTCCGAAACCATAGCTAATTTTCATACATTCATCATCATCACCAATTATCCACGCTAGCAAGGGGGGGGATATTATTTTATTAAAGCTTTATCATCATCTATATGACGGCGGCAGGGGAGACAAACATTGGAGAAGGATTGATTATTTATTGATCATCATCTTATTCACGCCACTAAGGGAGTCCAGCGAGAGATTATTTTATGATCCTTTTCATCATTCAATCATCATCATCATTCGAATTTCAGTTTTATGATATTGTTCGTAGTTTAGATTTGGAAGAAACAACATGTTCCTGCTTCCGTTTTACATTCCCGTATTTGGATTGCTTCCGCTTAATTTTCCTGTTGGATTGATTTGAAGACTTGAATTTATGATTTCCTAATTCCTAGGGTTTAATTTCGTACTTATTTGTGTTTTAATTATTTCGCTATTGTTTGAATTTTCGTGCATAATTATTTCATGATTTTAAGCATGTTTTGTGTTCTGTTCAGCAAACCGGTCTGTCTGGTCAGTCCGGCCGATATGCGTAGCTAAGTTTTTTAAGGGGCCGGCGAGATGTGAAACACACACCACCATATTTTCGTGAGACTAGGGCTTAAAATTAATCACTTAGGTTCTGAATTAATTTAGGTTTAATTAATTGGATTAATTAATTTGGGCTTGATCACCCTATGTTAGTTTAATTCATAGCTAATTTAGTACTTCCATCATTTCTCGTGGGATATATTAGGCTAAATAAGTAGCGAATTGTCTTAGGCCAATTAGATTAATTTGGTAGGAGACTATTAGATGACCACCATACGAGTAGGCTCCTAAATTGGGTTCCCTTAGTTCTTAAAGCTGATTAGGTATTAAATCTATTGATTGCCCACCAACGTAGGTTGCATCTAATTTAGAGAAGTAGTCGTTTCAATGCCCACCATGTCGATTACCGAATAATTAAGGGGGGATAGGGGATATGTCAGTTTAATTACGGTGTCCTACAACTAATTGATTTGAGTGGATTAATTAATTATTAGTGTCAGTGATCAATTGTGAGTGTGTGTGAATCATCTTGCTGGACCCGCTTTTATTTGCATTAGTAAGTTTCGTCTTTCATTCTTGCTTTAATTTTCGTTGTCTTTAGATTAGATAATTCCCAAAACTTGCGTGGTTGCTAACCAAACCCTGATTGCTAGGATTTTTAGGTTTGAAATACTCCGTTCCCTGTGTTCGATACCTGTTGCTATATTAATTCTTGGTCTAGCAATTTTGCATGATTATTTGGTGTAAACAGCGATCACCAAATTGGCGTCGTTGCCGGGGAACGGTGTTATCTTTAAGCTTATTTTTCCTACTGATCTTTTGTGTTTTTTAAGTGTTGCATGAGCAGGTCCTCCCGCCCTTTTCTACACTTCGATCAAGAAATTGATAAGACTGCGAAAAGAAATCGGAAGGCAACAAGGCTACAAAAGCAACCAGTGCTGTCACAAGCAGAAACAGGTCCGACTGACCAGACAGAGGAAAGGACCAGTGAGTCAGAGTCTGAAATCGGTCTGACATGTTAGATAAACCCGTTTTCTGAAGGCAGCAATTCTGAATCTGAAGAAGAAAACATGGCTGAAGAAGAAGGAGCCAATCTGAAGATGAACTCAAGTTCAAGGAACTTAGGAGAGGACTTGTCCGGACCAATCAACATAACTACCACTGAGCAGATAGATGTGAAGCTGAATTTAGTCGCGGCATGTCCAAAGTTTTATGGGAAGCTGAACGAGAATCCTTTTGCTTTTCTGGAGGGATTCAATCAGGTCTGTGATCTGCACAGGCAAGGTCATTTGGATGCTTTCAAGCTCAAAGCATTCCCTTTTACTCTACAAGATGGAGCTCGAGCATGGTTTTCTGGACTTCGACCTAGGTCGATTACTACTTGGGCTCAGATGCGTCAGACATTCCTGGACAAATATTTTCCTCAATCCAAGACGAATGTACTCAAAAAGGAGATTTCCGGGATTACTCAAGAGCTTGATGAGTCCTTCGGAGCATACTGGGAGCGATTTCGGAAGCTAGTTGATAGCTGCCCAAACCATGGTTTTTCTGATGTGGATCTGTTGCAATGCTTCTACCAAGGAATGACAGATGAATCCAAGACCATGGTGAATGTTGGATTGAAGGGTAGCTTTGCTAATAGCTACTACACTGATGCTAAGGCAATCATTGAAGGCCTTGCCGAGTCAACATCGCAATATAAAGGACCAAGGATGCAAAGGAAATCTGTGAATCTTTCGAGTGGAGACTTTCTAGATGATCTTGATATCAAAGTTGGGCTAAAAATGGAGGAGAAGTTCAGCCAACACGAAAACAAATTGGATCGTCTATTCAAGGAGAGGAATCCTCCTTCCTCTTCCTCTTCATCTGCACGCACAATGGCTGATTACACATGCGGTGCATGTGGTCAAAGAGGGCACACATCTCTGCAATGTCAAGGCCAGGATGTTAATGCAGCCGACAATTGGAATGGACAGAACAAGGTTCATCCGAACTTAAGGTGGAGACAAGATGATCAAGTGCCACAACCGCCAAGGAATCCTCCACAACAATCATTCCAACAGCATACATACCATCATCAACAATATAAGCCACCGCAGCAACAAAGGTTTCAACAACCCTACATACCTCCACATCAAAGGCAATTCCCGCAGCAATTTCAGCAGCAGACTGGCCCGTCTGGCCAGACAGACCAGAGTAGTCCATTGGAGAAAATGATGGCAGAAATGATTACTTCTCAGAAGAGTACCATTGCCTATCAACAACAAATGCAAGAGGAGTTTAATCAAACCAAGAGGGATAATCAAAGCACCGTCAAGAATATATCCAAGCAAATGTCTAGAATGACCACTTCGCTAGATGAAATGAAGGAAAATCAAAGGCAATTACCTTCTCAGACTCAGCCAAATTCGTCTGCCTATAGTTGCAATCACATCATGTTGAGGAGTGGAAAAGAGTTGTCCGAACCAACACCGAAAGCGAGTCCCCAAAAGATTAGATCTGCAGCAGAATAGGCCGCTGAGCTGACCAGACTGAGCATTCTGATAGACAGAGAAGGTCGAACCGCCTGCATGCACCCGGCTGCAATGCATCCGGCGATGGAGAGCCGACCGACGCAGAAGGTCGAGCGCCCGAAAAGACCCGACGAGTTGCAGAATTTTACTGATGAAGTTCTGCCAAGCAGAGAAGGCCGATCTATCCAGACAGACCCTAAAACTGCTATACCTCCATCGTTTCCTGAGGCATTGGAGAGGAAATGGACACCGAACAAGGAATACATGGATTATGTGAAGTTGTTCGAGAAGCTGGAAATCAACATACCTTTCCTCGAAGCCGTGAAGATTCCCTAATTTGGGAAATTTGTCAAAGACTTCATAGCGGGTAAGATCCAGCAGTCCGAGAAGGTATTGATGGATACGTCGGTGTCGGCAATCATCCAGAAAATGCTCCCCGCCAAGTGCGTAGACCCAGGTATGTTTACTTTACCCTGTCTTATGGAAAATGTGATGGTTAAGCAGGCTATGTGTGACTTAGGTGCATCAATCAATGTTATGTTGTTGTTTGTGTATAATCAATTAACTGGAGTTGAGTTGGTGTCTACACGAGTGATTATACAACTTGCAGATAGATCATGCATTGCACCCATAGGCTTACTAGAAAATATCCTTGTCAGAATTAACACTTTTGTCTATCCTGCTGATTTCTATGTTATAGATACCAATGATAGGCAAGTTGAGGGTACTGCGAGTGTTCTGTTGGGTAGGCCATTTTTGAAGACTATTAGGGCAGTGATTGATGTTGATGAAGTTTTCATAAGTGTTAAGTATCATAATGAAATTTATGTTCATCATATTGATAATGTACTTAAGAAACCTAATGATCATGAGAATGAAGATGCCCTTTCTACTGATGTTATTGAGAGCTTTGTCCAAGAATATCTTGAGACGTCTTTGTTGCAGGATAAGATGGAACTCACTCTCACACATGGATTTGCTGATTTGGATGCCAAAGACATGAGGGATAAAGAGATTAGGGAGCAGACTTCCATCATTTGGCAAGTGGATAGGCCATCAACCAAGTGTAAGAAAGAGTTTTGGAGAGAGGCCTATGATGATTTCATGTGGTATAAAGACCGTGGGAAGAGATTGCATCAGATGTTCAAGGTAGTGGATAAGACTCCACTATGCATACCTCCACCAGATTGACCCTTTAAGAGGAGGTCTAGCCAAATACTTTAAAGAAAGGCGCTACCGGGAGGCAACCCGAGTTTATTATCGTTTATTTCCTTTGATTTTATTATTATTTGGTCTTCGTTTTTGTGTTGTTTTTCCAGATCTAGTCTACGAAGGATGTTGTAGACTTAAGTGTAAGGAGAAAATATCTCAGAGGAGTTAGTTGCATGGTGAGCTTGCAGCCTTCGGCGGTGCTTTGATGATTTGGAGCGCACGGTTCTCTCTCGCCTTCCGCCTCCGGGCGATAGGTGACGCCATTTTCCCCACTTTTGCTTTTGTTTTTATTTTATTGTTATTGTGTGTTTGTGTTTTTGTGTTCGTGTCTATGTTTTGTTTCTCTTTTACTTGCTCGTTTGCAACGATCAAATGTAAGGAGGGGTATTTGTTATGTGTTTTTGTCATGTTCTCCGTCCTTTTTCTATGTGTTGGATATGAGTCAGTAGATGATACTCAGCTGTTGTTCGGTTAAAAGAAAATTGGGGGAAATCATAGTAGTACTATGGAATTGAAGATCCCAAAACCTAGCTGATATCAATAGATTAGTGTGTCGTTAGGATTAGCTGATGTATAGGTTAGACTTGTTGTAATCGTTTTTATATTCTTATCTAAGTCCTGTACGGGGTAATTGTTGAACTGATCTTCTGTCGAAGATACTTTTCAGAACCCCACGTCATCAGTGTAATCGCTTGCGTTCTTGATCATCGGCCGAGTAAACCTCGGAGAAGCCAACCCAAAGAGTGATAAGCCATCGGCGTAAGAACTCATGTAAGCCCAAGTACCTTCGCGGTCGCCGCCGACCTACTCGGTAGATGCCCCGTCAGCCGACTCACCGAAGAAGAGAGAGACTTTTCGCCCATCGTATCCTACGGAAAGCGACCCAGCTATTCAAGTCTTTTCGAGAAGTTCGGCGAGAAGACATACGAGGTTGTTGAACGGTCAACTCGACATTCTCACCAACTACAAACCTCGACCAATGAGAAGCCGACAACGCTTACCTACTCTACACAAGAAAGCTGCTCTCATGAACAGGTGCATTAACTGCCCCGCTGCAACAAGTTCGAATTATGGCCGTTTTCCTTGGAAGCTTGTGATACGTGGCATCGTTGTCTCCAACGGACATATGCCATAACTCACAACTATAAATAGAGAAGTTTTTGAAGCTCCGAGTGACGGAATTTCAAAGGGACAAGCTCAAGTTCACAAACGCTCTAGAACATTCAAAGATCATCCGAGAGGAAAACTTGCGTACTTAGAAGATTTCTCGGTTTTCTCTCTAGAGTTCTTAGATCCCTTTCTTCTCTAGACTAAGCTCATTGTCATATTTATAGCTTAGATTCGAAGGAGTTCACATTTAGTGAATTGTTCTTATTGTAAGAACTCCTTCTCAGTTGGAGAATATTCCCTTCCCTTTCAGACTTAGGTTTGGATTGTAAAGTCGCTAAGGACTATAACTTAGAGGGAACCGTCCGGTGCACGTATCCCCGCCGAGGCTTGCTCGGAATAATCAACAAGTTCTCCCGCTTTGTTCGGGACCGTGGACGTAGGATCTTGCGTATCCGAACCACGTTAAATCGCTTGTGTTCTTTTACTGTTTTATTGCATAGCATTCAACTGACTTGAAAATCATAAGCTTGCATAAAACGTATTTTATAAAGCGCACAACCAAAAGATTTAATTTGCTAAAACGTGTTTTCAAAAGAGACGAATTCCGGGCCCCACACTTTCCGCACAACGTCTCCGACTGATTCTCAAAGTGCCGACAACGGTCGGTAGGAGAGAGCTCGATGGCCGACTCACTCTGTCCCCGCGATCGAAGGCTTATTTGGCACTCGTTCATCGGTTGCGATCAACACTACCGTGACCTTCATTGAGAAAAAGAAACCGAGCTCAGGTGTATTCACCCCCCCCTCTACACTCGACTTATCATCTCCGGACCAACAATTGGTATCGGGCGCCCGGGGTTTCAACGATCGCCGGTTCTAAAATACTTGGTCCTCTCGAACGGATCCGGAAAACCATTTTCACTGCATAAGCATCTTTTCAGCATCCTTATACTCTTACTCTTACGATGTCTGATATGTCAGGTATTAGGATGGTACCGATGTTCTCAATAGAGAACTACACGGTATGGCGCGTACGTATGGAGGCACACCTAACGTCACTCCACGACAGCATGTTAGATGTCCTAGAGTCAGGACCGATCATTCCCATGATCGACAACGTAGTATTTGCTGCTGGAGGAGGCGCGGGAGCACAAACTGGTGCTAAGGTTCCCAAAGATAAATCTGCCTTCACGCCTGAAGAAAAGAAGTTGCACAACCTTGACCGAGTTGAACGTAATGCCATACTGACTACGCTCAGTGACTCACACCTCAGAAGGGTACAGGATTGCAAGAAGGCGAAAGAGCTGTGGGACCCCTTGGCTGTACTGAGCCATGGACCCCCTCAAATCAAAGAAAACAAGCTCGAGCTAGAGCTTCAGAAGTTCGACGCCTTTGCAATGGAGCCTACTGAAACCATTGACGAGCTGAGTGTCAGATTCACCAATCAAGTCAATGTCATCAATGGGCTGGGGAGGTCGTTCACCAACAAGGAGATGAACACCAAGATCTTGAGAGCGTTGCCCCGACAGAAGTGGCTTCCTTTTGCTACTTATTTACATCGCTCTGATCTAAATGATCTAACTCCTGATGTTATATTTTTAGAATTAAAATCGGAGGAATTCGAGCATAGCCTACCCCAAAAGTGCTTAAGCGCTCCAGCTGACACACAGTTCGACCATGCCTTCAAGGCAACAGTCAGCAACACAGGAGCCAAGCCTATTTCCTCAAGCAAAGCTGTGGCCACATCAGTAGCAAAGTCTTCCGAGACTCCAGGCCCTGATCAGCTAGCACTGATGGCTCTCAAATATCAGAGGGAAAAGGAGAAAGTCAGAAAGCTGAGGAAATACAACCGATATTCTTCTTCAGGTAAGAAAGACTACAATAAGAAAGAAGAATCTAATCCTTCTACTGAATGCAGGAAATCGGAGTCTGCGTTGCAATTCGTCTAAAGACTCACCGGGTAAGAGCGACGAGAACATCCACCTTGCTACAACCGCAAGAAGGAGGGACACTATCGCATGATTGTCCCGAACTCTCAGTGCTCAAAGAGCGAACGGCGAGCCGAGAAGAGAAAAATTTGCCAAGCGAAGCGGCAGCCTACATAGCCTGGAGAGATATCCGACAACTCAATTGAAGAGGATACATTCATGTATTCTTCCGAAGATGAAGCCGCATTCGTAGCCGTTGAAGTCGGAGAGAAGGTTCCCGAGGAATCGGTCGAACAGTGTCCGATGGCCTGGAGAAGAGGCCGAGGTAAATTCTAAACTTAATATTACCTCTTCTTCACATAGCACACACACGACACGTGCTCGGTCTCGAGATGATCCTCTAGATGTGGTACAAGCCTACGACGATCTACTAGAGGAACGGATCATCGTGAGCAGAGTTCAAGAGGAACCATCCAGGAACTAGAACGGTAAAGGCCGAGAATCACGGACTTTCTTCCGATTGTCAGGTCTCTACTGAGTCAGAGAATCTAGTTGCGAGACTCAAGGAAGAGATTGAATCTCTTATGACTAAGTCTCAGCTTCAAGAGACTCAGATCTCAGTCCTGACTAAGGACAATTCTGAGAAAGAGACTGAAATAGCCCAACTCAGTCAGAAACTCTCAGACGTACAGAAGGACTATGATTCTCTCAAGAGAAGTGATGAGGTCTGGAGAGGACTGATGACTGAACAGTACCTGGGAGCTAAGGAGAAGCTAGAAAGCATGCTCAGAGCACAACGACCAACTACTGTAAAAGAAGGCCTTGGTTATATTCACGAAGCTTCCACTTCTAAAAGCTCAGAATCGCTGGCTGATAGGTTCGTCAGGGGGAAAGTGCAAACTGCTGACACTACACCTCAAGCGAAGAACAAACAAAAAATGATTGCACCTCAGCCGAGCAATCATAAGAAACAGCTGACAAATGGTTCCTGCCCCAGGACACCGCGATCAAATTCAGGGGGAACCAAGAAGGTCAGATGGGCGTAACAAAGATGCAGAGCCATTATATGAGCATCCGGCTCGGTGCGGCTCGTACTACTATGAGCCCGGGGTCGGGAGAAGCTCTAAGACTCGAAAGAAGAAAGCGCCCGAACCCAAAATCATCGGCAGAAAGTCGGTATCTCCAAGTCCTCGTGGAGAAGAAAGGCGACAAGGTTCGAAGAAGAAGTCTCAGACTTCTAAGGTTCCTAGACAGATCTGGGTTCCGAAATCACCCACTAACCAGTAAGGACCCAACTGAACCAAAGGGTACCTAAAAATGCCTCTGTTTTGCAGGTGCATAAGGACCCTTAGATAGTGGACAGCGGCTGCTCGAGACACATGACTTACCAGAAGAGCTCGCCGACCAACTACGTACAAGAAGATGGTCCCAATGAATTCGGTGACAACTCCAAAGGCTATACAAGGGGATACGGAACGCTGACAATTGGGACTGCCACAGTTCCAAGAGTAACATATGTTGAAGGACTTCAACATAATCTCCTTTCAGTCAGTCAATTCTGTGATAATCTTAATAGAGTAATCTTTGACGCTGGTTTCTGTGATATTGTTGACAAATCTACAGGGAAAATAGTGTTATCAGGTTCGCGGAGGAAAAACATCTATGTTGCAGACTGGAAAACCGCAGAACCCCGAGGCTTGCTTACTAGCACGAGACAAAATTTGGTGACAAGTCGGGATGGCTATGGCACAAGAGACTCAAACCACTCGAACTTCAAGACCATGAACAAGCTAGCCAAGAACTCCAAAGTCGAGGACCGCCCAACGAATCGTTCGTTAAAGACAGAAATTGTGAAGCATGTCTGAAGGGAAAGCAAACAAAGAGTAGCAATCCACCTATTCCGTCACCTTCCACTGATGGAATCCTTCATCGCTTGCACATGGACCTATTCGGGCCGTCTCTCCAAATGACTATAAGAGGCAAGAAGTATGCCCTCGTCGTTATTGACGACTACTCGAGATATACTTGGGTCATCTTCATCGCCAATAAATCGATGTTCAAACCGAGTTGCCCAATCTGTGAAGAAACTCGGTGTGGAAAAGGACATCAAGATTCAAAGAATTCGCTCGGACAGGAACGAGTTTCTAAACTCGGTAGTTAAGACATACTGCGATAAAGAGGGAATTAAGCACGAGACATCAGCTGCACGCACCCCTTAGCGTAACGGACTTGCTTGAATGAAAGAACGAACACTCAAAGAAGCGAAGCAAGAACGCTCCTCGCAGTTCTCCGGACTACCCTCGAAGTTACGGGCCGATGCTACCGACACCGCCCTGCTATACTCGGAATCGCTCACTACTCACTCAAGAACACATGAAGACACCATATGAACTATGGAAAGGGAGAATTCCTTCTATTTCTCATTTTCATATTTTTGGTCGTCCTTGCTTTATCCACAATAATGGGAAAGATCAGTGAAGGTTTTTGATAGCAAATCTGATCAAGGAGTTTTCTTAGGATACTCTCGAGTCAGTAAAGCCTTCGGAGTCTTTAACTATCGGACTCTTTGTGTGGAGGAAAGCCCTCATGTTGTTTTTGATGAATTTCTTACTGAGAACAGGGAAGATACATAGTTAAATACTGATGATGTCAGCAGCAAGCTACAGGATCTCGGACTTACTGATAAAGCTGAAAAGATCCAGCATTGTTGGGATGATGAGTCAGACAATGAACAAACTCAGACTCAACCAACAGTCGACGTAGCTGACCTAGTTGATTCTCCTGAACAGAATCAACAATAGGTAACATCGGTCGATGAGGAAGCCCCAGTGGTAACTGAGACCTCTACTGATAATATAAACTCGGGGGGGAACGATTAATGTTCCCGAGCTAAATGCCCCCGAACACCGGAAACTCGGTAGATCCTAACCTTCTTACTGAATTGCTACAGCCAGATCGCGAACGCATTACTGCGAAATGCCTAACACTCCTACTCGACGTGCGAAGTAGTATCGAAGAAGAAGCCCGACTCAGGCGTTCGTGGCTCGATGCTCATTCTTCGATCTTATCATTGGAGATCCATCGAACAACTATAAGGACGAGATCAAGATTAAGTCATGGAGAAAGCTCACTTTACTCTTGTTTTCTCGTCTACGTAAGAACCTCGGTCGATAGAGGACGCACTTAAAGATGCTTGATCCGGGTCATTGCTATGCAAGAAGAGTCGAACCGGTTCGTCGAAATGAAGTATGGGAGCTTGTTGACGGACCTAGACATCAGCACGTGATTGGTACTAAGTGGGTCTTCAAAAACAAGCGAGATGAAAACAACGTCATTGTCAGAAATAAAGCAAGACTAGTTGCAAAGGGATACAGTCAGACAGAAGGAATTGACTTTGATGAAACGTTCGCTCCAGTCGCTAGATTGGAAGCCATTCGTCTATTCCTAGCTTATGCAACACATCAAGGCTTCAAAGTCTATCAGATGGATGTAAAGTCGCTTTTCCGAACGGCGTGCGAAGGAAAAAGTCTACGTGGAACAACCACCCGGCTTTCGGCGGGGACATCGGTGTACAGACTTAGGAAAGCTCTGTATGGGTTAAAACAAGCACACAGGGCTTGGTATGATACCCTATCAGACTTTCTACTTCAGAAAGGTTTTCAGAAGGGGACAGTCGATCGCACCCTATTCAACATAAAGTCAGGAGATGACATCCTACTGGTGCAAATCTAAGTGGATGACATCATTTTCGGCTGCAGAAATGAGACCATATGCCAGACGTTCGAGAAGATGATGAAAGAGAAATTCGAGATGTCCATGATGGGAGAGATGAATTATTTCCTTAGATTTCAAGTGAAGCAATCACCTGAAGGAATCTTCATCAATCAAGCCAAATACACTCGAGACCTTCTCAAAAGATTCGGCTGCGACTCCAGCAAGCCAATCAAAATCCCCATGAACACGAACTTTAAAATCGATCTAGACAAAGAGGGAGCTTCTGTTAACTCTACTGACTATAGAGCTATTATTGGCTCTTTACTTTATTTAACAGCTAGCCGTCCTGACATAACTTATGCTGTAGGTGTATGCGCAAGATTCCAAGCAGATCCCAAGCGAAGTCATTTAGACTCAGCGAAGAAGATTCTACGCTATTTAAGAGGAACACCTGATGCTGGGTTATGGTATCCTGCTGATGATAATCTTATACTGACAGGTTATTCTAATGCTGATTATGCAGGATGCAGGATAGATCGAAAGTCAACTTCCGGAACTTGTCAGTTCCTAGGCAGCAAGCTGATTTCTTGGTTTTCAAAGAAGCAGCATTCAGTAGCAACGTCCACTACTGAAGCTGAGTACATGGCTGCAGGAAGTTGCTGTGCCCAAATCCTTTGGCTTCGACAACAACTTAGAGATTATGGTATAACTCAGGATGAAGTGCCCATCTACTGCGACTCCACAAGTGCAATTGCCATAACTCAGAACCCAGTTCTACATACCAGATGCAAGCACGTGGATATCCGACACCACTTCATCAGAGACCATGTCGAGAAGAAGGATATCAGGATGGAGAAGATCCATACTGACAAGCAAAGGGCAGATATACTGACCAAACCACTAGCTGAGAACAGGTTCAGAGAACTATTAGCTGAGCTAGGTCTACTGGATCCTACTGAGATGCGTCAGTAGATGCCGACTACTGAGAACATCATTGCCCAACAATTGGTAACAATTGGTATCAGCATAAGGAATCAGTACGACAGGTCAGATAACTAAGTACAGTGACTCAGTTGGGAAAGTCACACTGTACACAGCAAGGGGGAACATAGTCATCAGCATGACAACCATTCTCCTTTTACTTAACGGTAACCAGCTGATAAGTTCAGCTGAAGAGGTTTGCGTAATTTTGTGTACTTATTTTTTTTGAAGCATGCTCGCATTTGTTGCATCAGTCGCTCACACTCAGTAGTTAATGTGCATTCATTTCCCGCCATTAATAGTTTAAGGAAAGGTCAGTAGGAAACCTTAACCTGAGTAATTAATGTTGTCTGTCGCGCATTTAATGCATGTCTTCTCACTTACCTTTATTACGTAGATCTATGTTTTAGGCGGCTTTGGTAATCATTCCTTTTATAACATTAAATCTTAGCCGTCCATAGTTATGAAAGATTAAAACTCAGCCGTTAGATTAAAACGTGCAATCAAGCCAATATATACAAAATCTTTCATCTTCTATCATTCGTTACTTTTCGCCATTTTCATACCTTACGAGCTTTACTCGCAATCAGTTTCTACTTCTTATAACTGCCTTGCTTGTGCATCTTTCAAGCTCTAATACTCGGTAATGTATTAAAATCTGCTGATAACTACTAACTCTATTTTCAAGTGCTAACAAGTTGTTTTGCAGATTTCTATGGCGATCGTACAGACTCCTGAACCTATAGTGGAGATCATGACCATCCGGATTCAGTTCGAACCCACAATGGCTTTCCGCCAGGTGGATATCCTATATCTGGAACCGATGTTCGATGCTCTGGAGAGGTCTGGGTTGGAGACCCTCGTGACCAAGCATCCCCGTGCCAGTCTACCGAGGCAAGTGGCGGAGGCATATTTCAACTGGAATTCAGTGGCTGCCGAAGGAGAAGAAGCCTCGTTTTCTTACATGGAGGAGACTAATCCGAACAAGTGGAAGGCGTCTCGAAAAGACCTTCAACATCCGAGAGGCTCTGGTCCACGCGTTTCAGCTTCCTAATTCTGGAATCTCCCCTATCGGATATAAGGAGAGGGAGATCAACGCTTATGTGCAAAAGTTACGTGGACGCAGTGATCCGACGTTCAAGACAGCTCTCTCCCGAGGAATCTCTTGCTACATCGACGAGAGGTTTAGCGTATGTGGTCTCGCACATACCGACAAGCTCACTGGATCGTACGATCAACTGTCCAAGCCAAGGATTCAGTGATGATGGCTATAGATGATGGAGTAGAAGTGAACCGGGCCGACTATTATACAACTCGATGAAAGCCCAAGCCCGTGAAGTTCACTACGCTACCCACCGGCGAGAAGAGGTTGGCCGGTGTGGGTAAGCTTCTATTCGGGACCAAGATGTCGGTCCTAATAGAGAGTGTTGTACGGAGGAACTCGGCTTTTGAAGACTCAAAGTCGTACAACACTAAGCCGATAAAGTTTCGTACTAAAGAAGCGACGGAGAAGTCGATTGGCAAAGGGCCACCCGAGCGAAGAGAGCTGCTCCTGTATTGCCATCTCCCGCCGACGTGCCCAAGAGGAGGAGGCTTAATAGGCCACGACCACCGAGGTCACTATGGCTCGGCCGATAACCATCTTAGCACAGGCTCCTCCTCCACAACAAGATGAGCATATCTTAGACTTCGACACGGGGATTGAAGGAGCAACCCTCAAGGAGAAAGCTCAAGTCATCAGCTCCGATGACACACGGTCGGACGTTAGGGAACCGACCGAGGAGAATACGACCGAGTGGACAACTATTTACACCACTCGTCTCCGTGCCGCGGCCGAAGTACACGATCATATTCCCGAGATTGCTTGGGCACTCGGACTTAGTCGACATAGCCATCGTGGCTAGGGTTCAAATGCTTCTAAGATTTCCGAGTTGGGATATTCTAGAAGACATAATCAAAACCCACTCGGTTCTCTACCCGCACGATGAGGAGCGAAGCTACAAGAAGTAATAGGGTACGGAGAACCAGTGACTTAGCTACTCTTGAAGATCTCGGAGCCGCAATGCTTTACCTTCTAAGCTTGCGAGAGTCGATCCCCCGGTAACACTCCTCCACCCCCATCTCCTCCTGCCGATGATAAGAAAGATGATGATGATAACAATCGGAGGAAGGATCGGACACCCAAGGATACGAGTTGGGAGGCTCTGCGAGGGTTCACTCCCCGTGAGAAGAGCAATTCACCACATCCCGATACATCAAGTGATGCTCAAGGTGCTCCGGAGTACGAGGGGAGCAGCTCCTCACATTTTCTCGAGCAGAGGCTCGGAACCAGCTCGTACCGTATACAACCTATCGGTTCCGTGTCCTCAAAGTCCGTAAATAAAGCCATTCGACGCCAAGGAGAGAAAAACAGACTTTTGGCTAAGGACGTCCATCTGAAGTGGACAAAGTATACCAAGGCTCAGACACAGAGCTTAGACAGAATAGCTGCTGACATCTCAAAGACTCCAGTACCTACTCCTCAACCCAACTTTCAGGAGATTATTAAGGCGGCCTTAGCGGCTCGTAAAGTCGATCTAGAAGCTCGAGTCGGCAGTTGCTCCGAATCGGCAGAAGATATTTTCGAGCAAGTGACTCAAGCTCTCACAACTGTTAAGCTCGAAATCGATGAACGGAATAAGATTGCCACCTCTAGCCTTCAGAAATCTATTACCCAACAGGCAGAGGCTCTGAAACTTATTCAGAAAGAAATGACAGAATCGCAGGATCAGGCTCTGCTGAAACTCCGTCTGGAGTCAGCTGCACAGCTTAAAACATCTAGAGCTGATCAAGAAAAAGACTGGGAATTATATTACGATCTCGTCAAGGACTTCGAATCCACAACAACTCAGATTAAGGATTCAGTCCACAATGTGGAAAGAGACATTCAAGCCATCCGCACCCAACTCTCTAAGGCAGATGATGCCAAAAAGGGGGAAGGTATTATGAAGGATGAACCTGATACGGATATGGCTGATGTCCAAATAGTAGAGGGTGGTCAGGAGGAAGGACCCTCTAATGCTCAGACTCAGGGGGAAGGTATTCAGGTGGAACAACCCTCAACTGCTCATGCTCAATCCTCAGCCGCTCAGGCTGAAGATACTTCAGGGGTTCTGCTGCTCAAATTTCCTCTAGAACCTACACCCATCTCATCTTCTGCCGCTCACATAGAAGATGTTGCTCACTTCGTTGAGCAAGAGTCTGAAGGAGAACAGACTCCTCCGCAGGGCCGGGGAAGGAGAGCACGCTACGCTATTACTCCTCCTTCCTCCCCGGTCCGAAAATTCAAATCTAAAGCGGAGCAAGAGGCTTATGACCTCAATATTGCCCAACAGTACCAAGATAAAGGCTTGGACCGAGAGCGTCGGCTTGAAGAAGCGAGCGAAGCGCAAAAGAAGCCCAAGGGCAAAGCTGTTAGGGGCAAAGGCAAGAAAAAGGTCGAATCAGTCGAAGAGCAGAAGAAGAAAGCCCAAGCAAATTTTGCTAAGGCTCTTCCGACTGAGATCCCAGCTACTACTCAGAGCATTCCCACTCCTACTCTAACACCTGAGCAGATAGCGGAAGATCAAGCGACCTGGGAGGCGACGCTGCAAGGCCTAAATATCAGACGAGGAGACTGTAGGGCAGCGGCTCTCCGAGAAAAGAAAAGAATGGCTGATATGGCTAAGATGATAAGCCTATCCAAGAAGCCAGCAGCTGATCCCAGAAGACAAATCCCAAGAGGATCAAGGAAGAGAACACCTCTCGCTAAGAAGGACTCAGTTGTTCATGTCGATCGATGGGTTCCGGCTGAGGTTAATGATCAATGAGAAGAACTTAAAGAGCAATTTATCAAAGGCTACTATGTTTGGGGATTCTATCCTCGAGAGCAACCTATCGATCAAGCCTTTGATGAGTTCATGTTTCTGTACAATTCAGAGCTGAGGGAACAGCTCAAGGAGATCATGAAGAGACAAAATATTCCGTTTAGAGCTCCAGCTTTCAGGCGCATCCCACCTCCTAGAACTGCGCGCGGAGTTCTATGTACGAAGGACATAGAAGATGAGGTTAGTCTTTGCAAGCATTCCGCTTCAACCCGAGTGTCCACCTTGCTGAAGACGACGAGGATATCCGGACTCGAGGAAGAGAATTTATTTATACTATCGTCTCGGAACCTCCCATGGACAGATCTGCGGGGATTCGGGGAACGCACTCAAGCCTTCGGCGTCCGTAGTCTTTCTCTTTTCTATCTTTTGTAATAGTGATAGGAACCCGTACTTCATTGATTATATATATCGGTTCCTATTGCTTGTCGACAATTACTCATTGTCTTTCAGCTCTTTGCATTGTGTTTTCACGACCGATCACTAAGTGATCCGACACACACTCACGCCGGTTTCTCGATTTTGCCTATCTCCCACCTACCGAAGTATTGAAATTCCTTTATTTTTTTCTTTCCCTCGAATGTTGTAAGGGGGAAATTGTTGTCGATAGGATAGCATCTTTTATAGACTTAAGAAGTTTAAGAGGTAGAGGTAGAGGTTTTGGCATCATCAATTAGGGGGAAATTGTTGGATATGAGTCGATAGATGATACTCACCGTTGTTCGGTTAAAAGAAAATTGGGGGAAATCATAGTAGTACTATGGAATTGAAGATCCCAAAACCTAGCTGATATCAGTAGATTAGTGTGTCGTTAGGATTAGCTGATGTATAGGTTAGACTTGTTGTAATCGTTTTTATATTCTTGTTTAAGTCCTGTACGGGGTAATTGTTGAACTGATCTTCTGTCGAAGATACTTTTCAGAACCCCATGCCATCAGTGTAATTGCTTGCGTTCTTCAGTCATCAGCTGAGTAAACCTCAATAGAAGCCAACCCAGCAGCTGATAAGCCATCAACAGAAGAACTCATGCAAGCCCAGTACCTTCGCAGTCGCCAGTTGACCTACTCAGTAGATGCCCTGTCAGCCGACTCAGCTGAAGAAGAGAGAGACTTTTCAGTCTACTGTATCCTACGAAAAGCGACCCAGCTATTCAAGTCTTTTCGAGAAGTTCAGCAGAAGACATACGAGGTTGTTGAACGGTCAACTCTGACATTCTCACCAACTACAAACCTCGACCAGTGAGAAGCCGACAACGCTTACCTACTCTACACAGTAAAGCTGCTCTCATGAACAGTGCATTAACTGCCCTGCTGCAACAAGTTCGAATTATGACCGTTTTCCTTGGAAGCTTGTGACACGTGGCATCGTCGTCTCCAACGGACATATGCCATAACTCACAACTATAAATAGAGAAGTTTTTGAAGCTCCGAGTGACGGAATTTCGAAGGGACAAGCTCAAGTTCACAAACGCTCTAGAACACTCAAAGATCATCCAGAGGAAAACTTGCGTACTTAGAAGATTTCTCAGTTTTTCTCTCTAGAGTTCTTAGATCCCTTTCTTCTCTAGACTAAGCTCATTGTCATATTTATAGCATAGATTCGAAGGAGTTCACATTTAGTGAATTGTTCTTATTGTAAGAACTCCTTCTCAGTTGGAGAATATTCCCTTCCCTTTCAGACTTAGGTTTGGATTGTAAAGTCGCTAAGGACTATAACTTAGAGGGAACTCCCAGGTGCACGCATATCCCTGCCGAGGCTTGCTCGGAATAATCAACAAGTTCTCCTCGCTTTGTTCGGGACCGTGGACGTAGGATCTTGCGTATCCGAACCACGTTAAATCGCTTGTGTTCTTTTACTGCTTTATTGCATAGCATTCAACTGACTTGAAAATCATAAGCTTGCATAAAACGTATTTTATAAAGCGCACAACCAAAAGATTTAATTTGCTAAAACGTGTTTTCAAAAGAGACGAATTCCGGGCCCCACACTTTCCGCACAACAGTCTCCGACTGATTCTCAAAGTACTGACAACAGTCAGTAGGAGAGAGCTTCAGTAGCTGACTCACTCTGTCCCGCGATCGAAGGCTTATTTGGCACTGTTCATCAGTTGCAGTCAACAGCTCAGCTGACCTTCATTGAGAAAAAGAAACTGAGCTCAGGTGTATTCACCCCCCCCCCCCTCTACACCTGACTTATCATCTCCGGACCAACACTATGTCTTTTCTTGTGTGAGGGCACACAAGGGGTTAAGTGTAAGGAGGGATGTCTTTACGTCGTTTTACTTTGTGTCGTCCTTTCTTTTGTGTCGTCGAAGCATGCCAAAAATTGAAGTAGTTGATGCATTCTTGTTCTTTGTTTAAGCATGTTTGGTTGTACTTTATGTCTCAATATGCAAGCATGTTAGTTGTTGTGAAGAGTAGGACTTGGTGCACATTTGTATGTAATTTGGGATGAGAAATAATAAGTAATTAGTTGATCGAATTTTACACACACTCCGTATATTAGATTTGAGCCTTTAAAGTAGGACACTTCTTACTAATTTCTTTGAGAGTGTTTGTCCATGAAGTTGCAATAAAGGTGAGTCACTTGTGATACGTGATAGGAGGCACTAGGGATTAAACCATTTGGCCGCGACAATATTTTTCCTACATTGCATTATCCCCTAGTGAACTAAATTTGAGCCTTGACCGATTCTTTGATTTAGTCAGAAAATTTTAGCTGAGGCCTTTTTAGCCTTCTCTTTTCCCGTGTCATTGCATGTTTTACACGCTTGTGTGAGATTGATCTTCTTATATATCATTTGCCTACCTAGTGTATATGCTATGAAATTAGTTGTTGGCCGAAATTGTGTATGAATAGCAATATCTAAGGTCCGATCGTATTTGTACCCAGATTTTCGTGAATAGTGAATAGAGTTGATCCAACGCAAAAAAAAAAAAAAAATCAGTTTATTTGAAGGGTATTTGTTGATATATTAAGTAGCATTTGATGTGTAATTCTTTAATGGTGGGAGTTATTTATCTATTCTTGATTATCTCATTTTAAGCGAGTATGACATGCATGACATTGATCTACATTTGTTGGAGCTTAGAACCCCTAGGACCCTTACCAACGAAAGTTTATCTATGTCCTAAGCCCCATTACAACCAAAGAAAAAGACCTCCTTGATATTGAAGTTGTGACAATCTTTTATCGTGACAGATGGATTATTTTCTTTGAGTGGCTTGACCGGACTTAGATTAGAGAGTGTTGAGTGAACCATGAGGATGATCCACTTTTGCTTAGGTTTTTGACTAAATTGATATTTGTGTGCCTAGTCTTAAATTTGCAACTCTACTTGTTTGATGAGATTCATATTTGCATAGTTTGACATGGTTTGCTAGTTCATTGAGTGTGGAGATTACGGATATGATTGTATTGCTTCTTGTGTTATTTCGTGTCATTTTCCTGTCTTTGTCTTTGTCTTTGTGCTGTTCTTTTCTTTTGTTTCGAGTCGTGTTCTTGTCTTTTCCTTGTCTTGTTTTCGTCCTTATCTTTTTATTTTAGAGTCTTGAGTCTTTGGGGAGTAATGAAATTTGGATAGTACTTATACTTTTGTTTCCTTATACTTGAGGGCAAGTATGGTTTAAGTGTAAGGAGGTCTGATAGGTCTATATTCGTACTATCCATATTCCGTTTATTTTGGCATATATTGTGGCGGTTGGATTGCGTTTTGGTGTTTGTTTTGCAGTTTCTTATGATGATGTGGCGTTGACGAGGCATTGATGTGGCGGGTGCGAATTAAAGGAAATATGTGCTTAATCCGGAAGAAATTAAGAGGAAAATTAAGTGTGGAAAAAAATTAATA
Organism: Lavandula angustifolia; assembly: GCA_028984105.1. Lineage (NCBI taxonomy): Eukaryota > Viridiplantae > Streptophyta > Magnoliopsida > Lamiales > Lamiaceae > Lavandula > Lavandula angustifolia. The sequence continues at coordinate 27,387,298 of CM054804.1, forward strand.
TAATATACTCCCTCCGTCCCATTAGTAGTGTCCCATTCCTTTTCGGCACGGTTACTAAGAAAATAGTGTTTTGTGGTGTGTATTGTTTGACTTTTGAGTGGTTGATTCTTGTCCACATATTTCTTACCTTTTTTAGAAATGGGACACTTCTAATGGGACAACCAAAAAAGGGAAATGGGACACTACTAATGGGACAGAGGGAGTACTTTATATTATATTATTCCATACTTAGAAGACCTAATTGGAGAAGGAAAGGAAGGAGCATATATATATATATATATATATATATATATATATATATATATATATATATATATATATATGGCTAGAAGAGGCGCCGCACACACACACGAGATTCATAATCCTGATCCCATTCTCACGCCCAAAAACTCCGAAACCATAGCTAATTTTCATACATTCATCATCATCACCAATTATCCAACGCTAGCAAGGGGGGAGATATTATTTTATAAAAACTTTATCATCATCTATATGACGGCGGCAGGGGAGACAAACATTGGAGAAGGATTGATTATTTATTGATCATCATCTTATTCACGCCACTAAGGGAGTTCAGCGAGAGATTATTTTATGATCCTTTTCATCATTCAATCATCATCATTCGAATTTCAGTTTTATGATATTGTTCGTAGTTTAGATTTGGGAGAAACAGCATGTTCCTGCTTCCGTTTTACATTCCCGTATTTGGATTGCTTCCGCTTAATTTTCCTGTTGAATTGATTTGAAGACTTTAATTTATGATTTCCTAATTCCTAGGGTTTAATTTCGTACTTATTTGTGTTTTAATTATTTCGCTATTGTTTGAATTTTCGTGCATAATTATTTCATGATTTTAAGCATGTTTTGTGTTCTGTTCAGCAAACCGGTCTGTCTGGTCAGTCCGGCCGATATGCGTAGCTAAGTTTTTTAAGGGGCCGGCGAGATGTGAAACACACATTACCATATTTTCGTGAGACTAGGGCTTAAAATTAATCACTTAGGTTCTGAATTAATTTAGGTTTAATTAATTGGATTAATTAATTTGGGCTTGATCACCCTATGTTAGTTTAATTCTTGGCTAATTTAGTACTTCCATCGTTTTTCGTGGGATATATTAGGCTAAATAAGTAGCGAATTGTCTTAGGCCAATTAGATTAATTTGGTAGGAGACTATTAGATGCCCACCATACGAGTAGGCTTCTAAATTGGGTTCCCTTAGTTCTTAAAGTTGATTAGGTGTTAAATCTATTGATTGCCCACCAACGTAGGTTGCATCTAATTTAGAGAAGTAGTCGTTTCAATGCTCACCATGGCGATTAACGAATAATTAAGGGGGGATAGGGGATATGTTAGTTTAATAATTGATTTGAGTGGATTAATTAATTAATAGTGTCGGTGATCGATTGTGAGTGTGTGTACATCTTGCTGGACCCGCTTTTATTTGCATTAGTAAGTGTCGTCTTTCATTCTTTCTTTAATTTTCGTTGTCTTTAGATTAGATAATTCCCAAAACTTGCGTGGTTGCTAACCAAACCCTGATTGTTAGGATTTTTAGGTTTGAAATACTCCGTTCCCTTTGTTCGATACCTGTTGATATACTAATTCTTGGTCTAGCAATTTTGCAGGATTATTTGGTGTAAACAGCGATCACCACGTACCCGAACAACTTTAAAAATCGACTTTGTTGATTTACTGTTTCATTAACTATCTGTTCATACTGCATACAAACTGATCTTTAAAATCTCACTCAGCATAAAACGTGTTTTCAGATTGAGACGAAAATTTATTGGGTCTACACTTCCGCATTTTATCCTATATTGAATTATTGTTCACTGACTGAAGTCGATAGATAGGACTCAGTAGACAGATATCCTCTGCCCACGCGATCAAGAAAGCTTATTTGGCTAACTGACTCGTTCAATAGCATTATTAAGTAGATATTTTGACTTTCGCGTTTGAGTTGAAATTTGCACTCAGTGTATTCAACCCCCCCCCCCTCTCACTCCCTCTACACCTGAAGGCTCGTCCTCTTGCGGTATTTGATAATCGGCTAGCAGTAGTAAAGGTGAAAATTAATTAAAGTTAATCGCCTGGAAGTTTTTGATAATCGGCTAGCGGTAGCGAAGGCGATAAAACTCAATCGTCTGGTCATGAACAACATAACATTCCATAAAAGTCGCATAAGTGTATGTAGACAAGTACATTCAAACGATATTTAAAGTGAAGATAACTTAGATAAACACATTAGCCCTCCTAAATCTCATAAAATATGAAATTAAGAGTGAACCACGACCATTTTTTAACTAATTCGCATAAAATATTAAATTTTGTAGAAACGTGAATATGAAAACTTACCGGATCCATCTTCTGCATGATGCAACTAACAAGACTAATCTAGTGAGTTCTTTAATTCTTGGCCAAAATATTGTAGTTTATTTATTTTCAAGAAAATGAGATCCATGCCAATTTCTCATATGAGAAGCACGAAAGGTCGCTAGTGATGTAGTTGTTACACAAATAAATGAAAGTTAATAAGTTCTTACTTTTTGTCAAAAAAAAATAGTTTTTTTAAGATGGGTAGTTGTAAGTGCCGATTGGGAGAGGCGATCTGAGAGTAGCAAGAAAAAAATTACACGGAGAGAGTTTTTTTTTTTCATTTCTTTGATATTTTTAATAATTTGTATCCTAGTTCTGTATATTAGAACTTGGAAACAAAGACTTTCTAATTTAAATAATTAAAATATGGTTAAGTTACATAGAATACATAAAAGTATACTTTTATGCATTTTATGGGGTAGGCGATGACCATGGTAATTTAATAATACGGGCTAAATAAATCAGCAATTAAATAAATAAACTATTAAATAATGTGGGCTAGGCGATGAGCAATGGTGATAACAGTGACGATTAAATAATTGTGGACCCTATTGACTATATAACTAATTTTTTCCACGAGTGGCTAAAATTCATTTGTCTTTAATCAAAATGGTTCTTTTTACATATTACCCATAATATAATGTCCGCGCTTTTATAATTCTTTGGAAGGAATTTATTTTCTCACGTATAATGTGTTTACTTTAATGTAAACCAATGACTGAATCAACACAACTCGACACTACTTGTTAGACATGGCTACCCAATGACCATTGGTATTTTCAACAATTTTCTTTTTAGATTTTCAGGTATTTAATATGCAGAAAAATATTTAGTTATCTAAACATAAAATGTAAGCTTTGAACCCAAACATATAAAAAAAACATAAACGAGACTAGAATTGGGCTTCATGGAGAACACACTTAGAGTAAAAATTAAAAACTAATCTATAGCATTAAATTTAGTAATTGAACGGCTCAGACGTAAAATATATACAATCTCACAAAATTCACTTATAGTTAGAAAAATTAAAATGAGGTGGCAATTTTGTAAATGTAACATTTTTATATTGAATAAGGATAAGGATAAAACAAATATATACACCATAAATGTTAAAGTAATGCCTGATAAGATTTTTTTTTTTTTTTTTTGCACTAATACACAAATTAATATGCACATTACAGTTTTTTTCCATGATGTAAAGCACTTTTAGTTAGAAAAATCTCACGTGGTGGTAATTTTATAATGTAATGCACTTTATTATAGAAGTAAAAATTAGACAAATATAATGCATGATATGTGGTAAAATAATGCACCGAAATTTTTGCACTAATACATAAATTAATATGCATTACATTTTTTTTTCCACATGCAAACGGGATTTTTAAATGAGATCTGATCGGAACAATAAATTTTATCTATCTAATCTTCATCCTAAAAGACCAAGAGTTTGCTATCTTTTTGATAAAACATAATGCGCATTCAATATATATTTTGGCAGAGTCGAGCTACACTACTACCGAATGCTTTTTATTTTCTTTGTAGTTTGTTGGTTATTAACTTATTATGCATTAGTTAATGTACAGTTTAGGGAGAAGTGGCAGGTTTATCGTGCTACCCACAATAAAAATATATTTAACTCGATTTGAAACATTAATCAATTCATACTTAATTAATTTGAGTTGATGAAAAATGAAACAAAGATAGCGATATCTTCATATCTTCGATTACGTGGTTAACCACTATATATCTGACTTTGTTAAAAAGAAACAATCAAATAAATGAATAAAGAGATTATAAGGTAGACCACGTTGGAACAATTTTCTAAAACAAAAAATTAATAATTGGCAGATATCATTAATGCTGGAAGATGCATAATTGATGGACAGCTTCTTTAGTTTATTATTTATTAAGTGTAATATATCCATTTATATATTGTCGTGTAAAGCAATTAAGATGGATAATCCCAGCTGCCAAAAGTTGATAAAAATGAAAACATATTTGGAGCCATGCAAAGCAATTTTGATGCTAGCCCTCACTCCAGGGGCGGAACTATAGGGGGTCGGGTGGGTCGACCGACCCCCCAACCGACGGAACTTCGACTGAATAAGGTATAGGATTTGTATTGCTTATAGATAATTTTAGTGAAAAATATAATTAACTATTTGATTGTGGTATAGTTGGTTAATGACTTTATCTCTCTTATGAGAGGTCTCGTGTTTGAAACCCAATGCACTTAATTGACTTATATTTTTAGACTTTTAAATTATTCATTTTCTAGTTTTCTTTAATTTTATTACAAGTATATTAATTCAATATATATGCATCTCTCTCTCACATGTTATAAGTATTTTTCCTATGGCTTTTTTCTACTAGTTGTATAAGTATCTTTCTCAGCGTAACAAATACAAGAAATAATATATATTATATCTTTCATATTGTGTTTATGTTCGAAGTTTTCTTTAGTCTTATTACAAATATATAATTAATTCAATATATATGCAAGAAATAATATATATTATATCTTTCATATTGTGTTTGTGTTAGAATCATTTAAAACTTAATTTTCTTTAGTTTTATTACAAGTATATAATTAATTCAATATATATGCATCTTTCTCTCACATGTTATAAGTATTTTTTTCTCTCTCTTTTTTTCTACTAGTTGTATAAGTATCTTTATCAGCGTAACAAATACAAGAAATAATATATATTATATATTTCATATTGCGTTTGTGTTCGAACCATTTAAAACTATATTTAGGAACTCTCGAATTTTTTCTCTGATTTTGGCACCGTTGTTCCTCTACTTCGACCCCCAACTTGATAGCTCTAGTTCCGCCACTGCCTCACTCTCTATCTAATCACTATTTCATTCACAATCAAAGACCTCGTTTATCCCGGTTTCGATCTCTTCAATCAATTCCTCAAATCTGCAGAGCTTCCGGAACCATCTCCCACTAATCTCAGTCACGTCGTCTTCGGGATAATCGGCTCCGAGAAGGCGTGGCACCACCGCAAGGCCTACATTGAATCATGGTGGCGGCCGAACGCCACACGCGGCTTTCTGTTCCTAGACAAACCCCCCACCGGCAATCTCCTCCCCTGGTCAGAGTCTTCTCCGCCATACAAGGTCTCAGACGACATCTCCGTCCTGTTGAACAAGTCCAATATCCGGGCGCAGAGAATGGTGCATGGGATCATGGAGGTGGTGCGAGAGGTAGGTGATCAAGAGTTTAGGTGGGTGGTGATGGGGGACGATGATTCCATATTTTTTGTGGATAACATAGTGAAGGTGTTGGCGAAGTACGATCATAGGAGGTTTTACTACATGAGCGGCCATTCTGAGTTTCTCCTATCCAATTATTGGTTCTCCTTCAACCAGGCGTTTGGTGGAGGTGGAATCATGTTGAGTTATTCTTTGGCTAAAGCTCTGGCTGCAGATATGGATGGTTGTCTCAAGAGATATGTGTTCTTGAATTCAGCTGATAACACCACTAAAAACTGCATTGCTGATATCGGAGTCAATCTATCACCACAGATGGGGAATCATCAGGTCATTATTACTCAACTTACTTTCTCTCCTTTATCTGTTTTATTCGATTATAGATCTCCATGCACGTTTCATCTTCTATTTTTTACAACCCACTCTCGTAATATATATCATTGTTTCAATTAATCCGCTGCATCATTCTCCCGTTAATTAATTATAACTCGTTTTCTTGTAGTGGTATAGTTTCGCTAACAAATTTTATTTTGCAGATTGACTTACGAGGTGTTATATGGGGTTATCTATCCGCTCACCCACTATCCCCACTACTCTCCCTGCACCATTTTGATAATGTGCATCCAGTGTTTCCTAACAAGAACCCTTTTGAGTCCACGCGCCACCTCATGAGGGCGGCGGCAGATCAGTCCAGGATGCTGCAACAAAGTATATGCCATCACCGGCAAAGCAACTGGTCTATCTCAATTTCTTGGGGCTATTCTGCACAAATATACGAAAACATCTTGCCACGCAGCTATCTGCAAATGCCCATCGAAACGTTCGAGCCATGGACGAGTAAATCGAAACCGCCGTATTACAGGTTCAATACGCGGCCGCAGTCAAGAGACCGCTGCCATGCCCCTCATAGTTTCTTCTTCGAGTTGGTGGAGAAAGCAACGGAACGCCGTGAGATTATGACGACGTTTGCCCGAGCACGGCCTCGTGATCTGCTGGCGTGTTCGGCAACCGGGAATCAGTCAGCCGACGCTATCAATACAATTCAAGTTTATTCAGCGGTCGCTGAGCGAAACGAGGTCAGCACACTCAAATATTTTATTTGGCAACACCGATTGTACGCATTATTATTTGACTTGCAACGTGTTGTTTGTCGCAGATGGATAGATGTGAATGTTGCGACGTCGTTGGATTATACAATTCTAAGGCTGAAATCAGAATTAGGGAATGCAATGCTGATGAAATAATCGCGTAATGGGAGTATTTTCAGAACATATTGGGAGCTTAGCCTTATTATTGTATTCATGGTAGGAAAATACAATATTGGCTTTTTGGAATTGCGGAAAAATGCCCTCATTTTTCGGTCACTTGTCCACACTCGATGATCGTTGTTGTTGGGCCAATGATATTGTATCGAAAATTCTCAACATACATATCACAAAGACTTCTATGTACTCAATTATGCATGCCTTAAATGAATATAATATGGGATATTTACCCAATCATTTTGATTGTGACATATAAGGTGATATACATAATGGTACAAATTGTGGAGCATATAATTCTTTCTCTTATATTGGTTTTTATGGAAAATATTGGTTTGTACACTCTTGTAAATAGGGATGAGCACCATGGGTAGTGATGGAAAATAATATGTTATCGATTACCGTACCACAAATTATTGGTAAACGATTTCTTTTACCATTTGCCGCATCTGAAAGTATGGTTACTATTATCATACATTGCTATTGACAAAAAATATTTATCGTACCCATTGCAAATATATCTTATCGCTCACTCATTCCTAACATAATTTCATAATACAAATATATATATATATATATATATATATATATATATATATATTATTACATCCCGATTAACAAAATATAAGTATCTATTACTAATACATTGTTCAATAACTTTAACAACATATATAATGCTATATGTAATTAATTCAATTGATACATTCTAATGCGGTTAAATAAAACAATGCAGGACATAAATAAGGAAGTATGTTAAACTATTTATGCATCATTTCATAGGGATCAGATCACCTACCCTAAACATCTTGTCGCAACGCTGTCTTGTAAAGGAGGTATCTAGATAATTACTGTACAAATCGTAATTATACCGTAGCCATCTAAATATCTACCCTTAGAGGATAGCATTGGAACATGGTTTATGGATTGGTGATCTCGTGTGCTCATTTGACGACTTAAAAATTGATGAGCTCGATAATTTTGAGCCTCAAATCTCATTTTATTGCAATTTGCTCAGACATAAGACTTATATAAATGTTACCATTCATAAGACTATGGGTAACCGCACAAATAGTACGGTTGTCGTACAGTTAATTGTCGTAATCACAAAATGTTTATCATTTACCACTGTTGTTATCGTTACCGACGGTAGTAATAATTTTTGCAACCCTACTTGTAAGTTTCTAACTCTAGAGATACAATATTTATTGCTGTGTTTTAATTTTTCAAAATCCACTTAAAATTTTTCACCAAAAAAAATACAATTTTTTTTTATTATTTCAATTGAAATAATGATCCTCTCAACAATATGACTTATGAGACTCGTCACTACAACTAGTTGTCTCGTGTTCCACGAATCAATCTCATATTTGCGAAAGTTCCCCTAAAGCTAATATTATTTTTTTATTTTAGTAAACTAGATATAAAAATAAATGACTATGATTATTTAATTTCAATGTACCAACTAATCTATTATAAGATCATTTATTTACATACGAAGTCAACAAATCAAAACAAATAGGATAGGAAAACAATTAGGTAAGCAAAGTGAAAATATTTAATGTCGTCCTTATCACAATAACCACTCTTTAATGCCTCAAGATTTGGATTTTAAAAGTCAGGCAAATTTAGTCCCAATGTTTGTCACTTTGGATTGAATTGGTCCCAAATCTTTTTTTTTTAATTTATTGGTCCCCAATGTTTGCTAATTTGGATAAATTAGTCCTTCTGTCAAATTTTAAGTTAATTAAGTGTTAATCATAAGGGTATTTATGGAATAAAAATTTCAGGGACCAATTCATCCAATTTTTAAATAAAATTTTAATTTTTTTTAAATTATGATTTTTTTTCGAAAAAAATTAATTTTTTAAATAATTTTTTATTTTAAAAATTACTTTTTTTCAACTTTTTTTTTCTTTTTTTTCAAATATTTTTTTTGGTAAACGAAAAAAATTAATTAATAATAATTTTTTTTGAAAAAAGTTAATTCAAAAAGTTATTTAGATGAATTGGTCCCTAAAATTATTTAATTAATTTTTTTCGTTTACCAAAAAAATTATTTGAAAAAAAAGAAAAAAAATTAGTTGAAAGAAAGTAATTTTTAAAATAAAAAACTATTTGAAAAATTAATTTTTTTCCGAAAAATCATAATTTAAAAAAAAATAAAAAAAATTAAAGTTTTATTTAAAAATTGGATGAATTGGTCCCTGAAACTTTTATTCCATAAATACCCCTATGATTAAAATTTAATTAACTTAAAATTTGACAGAATGACCAATTTATCCAAATTAGCAAACATTGGGGACCAATAAACTAAAAAAAAAAAAAAAGGGACCAATTCATCCAAAGTGACAAACATTGAGGACCAAATTTGCCAATTGGCCTTATAAATTTAAATTAGGCTGAGTTAGAAGATGAATATACATCAACCGTTCAGAGGATAAATTTGTGCATTTTGAAATTTGATTTATTTAATCTTTTTATATAATTTGAAGAGACTTTTTATTGTAATTCCTCATGCGGTCATGCCTCAAGATTTCTAAACGAACTCGAAGTAAAATGATTAGTTAAATCAAATATTATGAACCATAATTAAGATTCTGTACTTCAATTCGTAAGTAATAGGAGTATATCAATAAATCACTTGACATACTCCTTCCGTCCCATTGTAAGCGTCTTGTTTCCAATGGGCACGGATGTTAAGAAAATGATAATGTGTGGTGTATATTGTTTGACTTTTGGATAGTTAAATCTTGTCCACATATTCTTGCTTTTTTTAGAAACAAGACGCTTCCAATGGGACGCCCAAATTGGAAAATACGACGCTTCCAATGGGACGGAGGGAGTAATATTTAAAAAATACATTTAACCTTTTAAATTTGCGAAACGATCATTTGATTTTGAATTGACTCACGAACCTTAGAACTTAGATGTATTTAATATATTAAATTAAAATATGACTCAATAATTAAAAATCAATTTTTAAAATTTGTTGAAATTGGTAATTTACTGATTTATGCATATCAATTTTATCCTGACATCCCTGAAAGGACATTTTCTGTTAAATTACGCCTACTAACTTACCCAACCTACCCCCATTTCTCTACCAGGAAACAAAAATATTTTATTCTCCATATGTTGTACTTATTACAAAGTACAATAAAACTTCCCTAATTTAATACTCGATAAATTAAGAATTTTTTTAATATAATATTTTTATCCTGTTCCAATTCGGATTAGTGTAAAAAAATCATCAAATTCGATAAGATAATAAGATAATAGTTTTCAGAAAATTTCAATATAAATATATGATTCCATTGAAATCATAAATTAATAATCATTTAAATTACAAGAATAGTAAGACAATTTTCTGAAATATAGCATATACTATTACCATTATACATTGAATATCTTTTAATAAAATACAATAAACTTAATTTTATTGTTCATAAATAGTCAAACTATTCATTATTTTAAAACAATGAACTTAATTTATTATTTTTAAATGTAGTCAAACTCTCTTTAAATTAATAAAATCTATCAATCCCAATTATATTAATTTAGGGAGGTTTTACTGTATCACATTCATATCAACGGTTTGGTCATCTGAAAACCATCGAATCAAAACTTAGTAGTTACAGAAAGAAACATTTTGCTCTTTCCCTTTCCCTTCAAAAAGTCAAAAGAAAGAGAGAGAGAGCAAAGAGAAGCAGCGATGGGATCGATAGCAAAGAAGGGCTTCCAACAGTATCTTTTACAACTCCAGCTACACCCTCTCAGAACCAAAGTCTCATTCTTTTTTCTTGATTTCACAAAAGATTACTGATGAATGGGCTTCAGCAGCCATTTTTTTTTGTTGTTTAGAGAACTCATGTTTATGTTTATCTTGGTTTGAAGGTGCTGACAGCGGGAGTGATTTCGGCGATTAGTGATATAGTGTCGCAGAAGCTTTCTGGCATTAAGAGACTTCAACTCAGACGCCTGCTTCTCAGAGTGGTATTTTTCTCATCTGTTGGTAAATTTTGAAACTGGTGAATATAATTTTAATCGTTGACTTAACTCTAGTTTGATAAATAAAAGTAAATCGAGTTAGGATTGTTTCTTTTAGTCTGGAGTCTTGCAAGATCATACATGTTTTTAATGATTGAATTAGGCAACAGCAATAAATGGTGATTGAAATGACTGCCAAATAGCCTTTAGTTGTAGGTGAATGAATTCAGTGAAGATGTTTATTGGTTTGGGGGGGTAGGTGGAACTTTGTCAAGGGTTGACCAAAGTCAATATACTCAATCTTGCAAATGTTGATCTTTAGAATTAACAGTGGTAGCAGAAGCTGTTATGATGGTCGATCTTCACAAGATCATGACATAACAAATTAAACTGATTGCAGCTTTACGGGTCGGCCTATATTGGACCATTTGGACACTTCTTTTACATGCTGTTGGAGAAAGTTTTCAAGGGGAAGAAGGATAACAAAACTATTGCCAAGAAGGTGTTTCCTGCATATTGATCTTCAATGCTTTTAATTAGTACAAACATAAAATACCAAGTGAAACCATTTCTTCAGGTACTGTTGGAGCAAGTGACGTCTTCACCTCTCAACAACTTGGTTTTCATGCTGTACTACGGTTTAGTTATTGAGGGTGAGTCTACTACGAATGCTTCTTGTTTCTGAATGCATATTAAACAGAATTTCATGTGTAGCTTAGAAGAAGAATGACCATATAGACTATAATACATAAGAATGAAAGATGAATACAAGTAGTAATTACCTGACAGGAAGCCCATGGTTTCAAGTAAAATCCAAGATCAAGAGGGAATATCCAGGCGTGCAGTATACTGCATGGACGGTCAGTGAAATTAATCTTACTATATCATCTTATTCCAGTGATTAATTAATCTGAAGGTCGATATTATACTGCTGCAGGTCTCGCCACTTGTGGGATGGATAAACCACCAGTATATACCGCTGCAGTTTCGTGTTGTATATGGAAGTGTTGTTGGCTTCTTCTGGTACAATGTTTAATGTTCTTCTTCCATGCACTTGCATGCTTTCAACTCAAGTATATTTATATATCTTTTGAATTTCATTTCAGTTTGATTCTAATTTCAACTCTCTTTTCTTGGTGGTGTGTTTATTATCATTGCACAGGGCCGTCTTCCTGAACCTGAGAGCAAAGTCCAAGACCATAACTAAGGATTGAGCTCTTCAAGACCATAACCAAGGGTTGAGCAACAATACTTCAAATAAATTTCGATAAATATTAATGATGGATACTATTCATAATTCTCATTATATAGTTTCATATTTTCTGATATTAAACTGAATTTGTTAATTGGTTAGTGATAGTATAATTAGATAAAGAAATATCATAGCTGGGTTTGGTAATAGTATCTTAGACGGAGGATTATATAGTTGATTGAATCTAATGTATGTTGAAACAATATGTTTGTTTTAATGTATATATTTAAAACTCCTCTTATAATTAGATAGGAACTCAAACACAACCACTTTTGCAAAGTTTTGACTAGGTAAGCCTCAAGGAAATAGTTAGAGTCTGACAGTAGACTAATGATTTTATTTCATCATACAAAGTATTTGAATCAAAACTATGTTGCATTCAAAATGAAACTTGCTAAGTAGGATGTATATACAAATGCTTATTATAAATATTATTTATTTATTATTACTTAAAATCTTGAAAAAAGTTGTTCTCTAGCATAATATAAATTTTTTGGTGTCGATGTTTTAAAATAACTTTGAAAAATAGTTTTTTAGTGTTCATATGTTATTTTTCCCTTTCAAAGATAAGATATACTTCCTCTGTCTCGTTTAAAGTAACTTGTTTTCCTTTTTGAAACGTCCATTTGAAGCGATTCATTTCCGAAAAAGGACATAACTTTTCAAAAAAAATTACTATATTCCATTCTATTTTATCATCTACTGTCTTACTATCTTAAATATCTTCTTTAACTTACTTTATCATCCATACTTTATCCTTTAATTTCTTAATTCTCATGTGAAAAAAATAGATCACTTCAAACAAGAGAGAGTACTTGATTCAATCTATTTCTTTATTTCCACGTAAATCATATGGTTGTAACAAATAGGGATAAAAATTTATCAATTCTAATCGATCAAGCGTATTGAGCCCTCAGTCCTTTTAAATAATAATATCTGGAGATTGAAATAAGCGTTGACAATTTGATATATTCCAAAATCACCGTTACTCGTCCACCCTGTACCTCCTTTGTATTTTTAATTTACTAAGAAGGGAAAAAGTAAGTTTTGTAAGCAATAAAAAATTGTTTTATACAGATAAAAAAACATACGACTACAGTACTTTGAAAAATAACTGATAAAACTCCCTTAATGGAATTAACTTGACTGTATATTAAATAAATTAATATTTATAACTTAATTAGTAATTAATTAGTAACTAATAGATGATTAAATAAATACGTAAAATAGAGTAAAATTTTAAGTTGATAATTTCCAGTTAAATTACATTTGCTACTACATCCGTCCCGCTATTTCCGACACACTTCATTTGGACACGAAAATTAAGAAAGTAGATGATTAAGAATGAGATATGGGTAGATGATAAAGTAGGAAAGAAAAGATGATTGAGAGTATATGATAAAGTAAGAAAGAGAAGATGGTAAAGTAAGAGAGAAGATGATAAAGTAAAAAAAAATAGGAGAGATAAGATGGTAAAATATGAGAGAGATGATAGTTATTTCCAAATTATAAAGTGTGCTAGAAATAATAGGACGTCCATTTCGAAAAAGTGTATCAAAAATAACGGGACGGATGTAGTACTTCCTAGTATCCACCCCCGGAATCTCACCAACCAAATTCTCTACAAGGAAACACTTTTTTTTATTCTCCACGTGTTATATATATTACATACAGAGCATCGCATTCATTTTAAACGATTCTGTCATTTGAAAACCATCGAATCAAATTGTAGTAGTTGCTGACACATTTGCTTTTTGAGTTCTCCCTTCCTCTTTGCAATCATAAATTGAAAATAAAGAAAGAAAGGGAGAGCAAAGAGAAGCAGCGATGGGATCGTTAGCGAAGAAGGCCCTCCAACAGTATCTTCTACAACTCGAGCTACACCCTCTCAGAACCAAAGTCTCTTTTTTTCAAGATTTTTTTTTTTTTTTTTTTGCAAAAGATTACTGATTAAAGGGTTTCAGAAGCTTTTTCATTGTCTAAGAATCTCATTTTTATGTTTATTTTGATTTACTTACAGGTGCTGACTGCGGGAGTGATTTCGGCGATTAGTGATATAGTAGCGCAGAAGCTCTCCGGCATTAAGAAGCTTCAACTCAGACGCCTGCTTCTCAAAGTGGTATTTTTCTGTTCTGTTCCGTAAATTTGGAAACTGATGGATGTAATTTTATTCGTTGATTCCATGATTGTTCAGTTGGAATTGTGAGGAAAATATTTGATTAGTTCTTTTAGTCTACATTTCTTGCTAATATCAGATGCCATTTTTAATATTTGAATTAGGCATCTGAAACGCAATCATATATTTAATTTTAGCATTTAGCAATAAATGGTGCTTGAAATCTGTTGATATTTGTTTGAGTAGGTGAATGACTCAATAAAGGATGTTCATTGATTTTTAGGGTTAGGTAGAACTTTGACAAGGATTGACCAAAGTAAAGATGCTTAATGTTATTTGTATAGTATGTTAGATCCTCTCTTACCGATGTTGATCTTATCACAGCAAGGCTTTAGAATTAACACCGGTAGTAGAGGCTGTTTAGTTGTCGATCTTGGTGCACTGCTTTTGCATTGGCGGCTACTTAAATATTCATTTTTCCAGCATATTGCCTAAGTTTCAAAAGCTCGGCATATATTAACCCTTTTTCCCTTGTACTGAGCATAATTTAGGAGATCGTGGGATTAGAAATAAGAAAGTAATCTTAGGTTAACCTGATTGCAGCTTTTCGGCTCAGCCTATCTTGGACCATTTGGGCACTTCTTTTACATGCTGTTGGAGAAAGTTTTCAAGGGGAAGAAGGACAACAAAACTATTGCCAAGAAGGTATTTCCTGCTATTGCTCTGTCATCCTAATTTTTCCTCAAGATTTCCATCGTACTGATCTTCAGTGCTTAATGAAAAATATTAGGATTAACATAAACTACCAATTGAAATCATTTCAGGTGTTGTTCGAGCAACTGACGTCTTCACCTTTGAACAACTTGGCTTTCATGTTGTACTATGGTTTAGTTATTGAGGGTAAGTCTATTGCTTCTTCTTTGCAAAATATATGCTTGTGAGGTGGAATGTGAAATATATAGAGAACAGAAAAACATTGATTGGAGCATCTGTAGCTCAGAAGAATGATCATAATGCCTCAATTTTCTTATTGGTTGAATAGATTGTTCGTAAGGATGAAAATTTGTTTGAAGATCAATGTAAATATTTACCTCGACAGGCAGACCATGGTTTCAAGTGAAATCCAAGATCAAGAAGGAATATCCAGCCGTGCAGTATACTTCATGGACGGTCAGTGATGAAATTAGTTTTATTCATTCCTATATCTTATTCTCAAACATATAATTAATGAAGTTCAATATTATGGTGCAGTTCTGGCCGGTTGTGGGATGGATAAACCATCAGTATATGCCGCTGCAGTTTCGTCTTGTTTTCGAAATTACTATTGGCTTCTTCTGGTACTATGTTTTCCTCTTCCACTTGCAAACTTTCAACTGCAGGTTTTGGTTTCCAACTCTGTTTTCTTGGTGGTGTGTTATTTCCATTGCACAGGGCTGTATTCCTGAATCTGAGAGCAAAGTCGAAGGCCATAACCAAAGGAAGCTCTTGAAGATTGTACAAAGCACAGCAGTATTAATGGATTTCTTGTTGGAGATCCGGCGGCTACTAGTGTTGTGTATGATGTGATTGAAATGTTCAATCTTGTGATTTTATGCAACTGCTCTGTAGAAAAACAGACTTGTAGAGCAGGAAAAATAAGTTACTATGTTAATTTTTGAAAATTGCAGTGAAAATAAGTTTGTTTTAATGGGTTTATTCGACTCAACAAACAAAAATAGCACAATCAAAGATTTATCAAATTATGGGCTTCCCTAGGACTCTAATACTGAACCCAACCACTGGTGAACCATTCAGATTTTGATGCGATAAGAATTTATTTCGATTCGATAAAAGTTGTATTTGAGCTCATTGGAGGATAAAAAGATTTCATCGGATTTGAGGATGAAAAGTTCTGTAAGTTATTTGATATCTTGCATTATACTATTGCAAAAGTGCCACAAGTTTGTGGACGTGCTTGTAATGCTCCAATTGAACATCAGAATATTGATATATTGTTCAATAAAGTCGGTGAAATAATAATTCTTAGCAAAAACACATATATCATCATGATTAAACAATTTTATCCCTAGGTTCTAGAGTAAAGTTAAAAAAGTTACACAACTTTATCATTGAACCGGCCACTGATCTCTTCGGCTTGAAAATCCATTCCAACATCAAATACATCAGCTCGATAATGATGTGCAACTACAATAAAATCTTTATGTTGGTTTGCACGACCAATACCAAATTTATAGGAATTTTCCAGTGTTCAACGGATTTCATTGCACTCAAGATAACCACATATAGAGAAGAACATCAAAACCTTCATTTCTCGATCTTTATAGCAAAATCTTAGTACTTTCAGTTGACTCCATCACATTCAAGATATCAACAACTTTTATTTGCACAACTTCACAAAACAAATTTGTAATCCATGTGATTATTTTGCATCGAGTGTAATATAGATACGAAATCAAAAGATCTCATCACACTTAAACGTTTGACTTCACTTTAATTGAGTTAGCACATTCACTAGCTACTATATTTCCAGTACAATAATCATAGAACCAAATATGTCAATTATGCTATAAATTGACTCATAATGGAAACTCCATCGTGTCTTACAAGCTCTTTACACAATACAAATTTGATTAACTCTTTTTCATATATCACGCTCACCAATTGTCACCCTATGTGCAACTTCAATTTCTTGAGCAAATAGTAACAAAGCAAAGCGCTTAGCAAAATCATTCATGACATTAACTAAGGAAGTTAGCTTTGGAAAAACACAACTATATGGACACCTCTTTTGCAGCGGATGCGAACAATGCTATTTGTAACCGAAATCGATGTGCACAACAATGCACACAATAAGCGTATGAGCAATCTCTCAAGAAAAGAGTTTGTAAGTCATTCCATGAGGTATGCAAATTAGTGGCGCCATCATATCATTGACCTCGTAAATTGTTGATTTGCAAATTATGTTTTCCAAGAACACCACAAATTGTTTTCTTAAGTAGTTAAGTGTAGAAGCAGATCTATGTAATACATGCACAATTGCAAAAAAAGTTCATGCAAAAAAGTTCTTATATAATGCATTTGCATCAATAAATCTCAAAACGATAGTCATTTGCTATTTATTAGATACTCTATTCGTTCCACTATTTTTGTCGGGTTTCTTTTCGGCACGAAAGCTAAGAAATTTTATTTTATGTGTTTATTTTATAGGTTTTAGTTGTCTTAAGAAATGAGCATAGTTTTCGAGTAATGGTTATTTTGAATGGATGAGAATATTCATCCAAATTATATTAAGACATAATTGAGGCAAATGATTTTTTTTAAACATTTTGTTTTCAAATTGTAATGGAAGAAATAATTTAAAGTTTTAAAAAATTAAGAATCATAAATTTTTGAATTTAGAGTGGAACGAAAATGATAGAGAAAGACTTGTAGAGAGAGAGTATAAAATGTGGGGTGGGTAGTGAATAAGGAGGGGGGCACTTTAGCCTAGGGTTATGAGTTTATTTTTTTTTCATTTTCGGAAACAGGACATAAAATAATGGGACAACCGATTAGGAAAATAAGACATAACTAATGGGATGAAGGGAATATGTCTTTAACTTCATCAACCAAAATGCAGAATTTCGCATCCCCAATCCCTTCACGAATTTTACTCATCACAATATCACCCATAATATGTTGTAAATAGTTTTGGAAGTAAACTTCCACTATTTCCACTACAAGAAATTTGGCTTACAACAACACTGGACAGACAATAATTTTAGTGAAAAACAGTTGTCATATCACGAAAATCGTTGTTGTAGGTAAAATTGTTGCCTTTTACAGTAAAAGTGTGCTCATAGACACTCGATTTTATACAACCGTTGTCATTGACCCGTTGTCATATGCGTAAAAAATCCTCATAGACAACGGTTGTATCGTAGTATAATGATGTGTTCATAGACAACAATTTCACGAACCGTTGTTATTTATACGTTGTCGTAGGTTTAATAATGCGCTTATAGGCAACGATTTTAGTAACCGTTGTAATTTAATCATTGTTATAGTTGAAGTCTTACTTAGACAACGATATGCTCATAAACAATCGTTGTTGTTAATTCATTCTCGTTTACCCAAATATATTATTTACAAATTTTAGTATTTTCAAAAATGTAATCCGAAGCAACTCCGAGTTACGTAACAGCGATGCGCATCACCAACTTCAACTCGATTTGGTTGAGCATATATGACCTCGCTACAACAACAATTGATCGATTAACATTTTCATGTAATAGATTGTATTTTTATCTTAAGTGTTGTATTATTTAATTTCTGATGTTATTGTAAGTTTCTAAGTTTTTTTTTAATATTTATTGTCTAATCAATTTATTCAAAATAATTGGTTTGTAAATTTCTATAATGTTTTAATTGTTAATTTATATATTGAGAAATAGTATTATTGTTATATATATATTTTTTTTATTAAAATATAATGTTTAAAAAAATTAAAGTAGTGGATCCAATAAAGTAGAAATTGTAGATATGGATGAATGAAGGAATGCAGTTGCGTGTTTAAAAGTTGAGTAATTAAAAAAAGCTGATGTAGAAAAGAAAGAAATTGATAAATGTGTGTTCAAATGAGGTAAGACCTAGGTTGCACGGATATAGAACACGTGATACAATATGACACGGACACGGAATAAGACATTTTTAAAAAATCTTAGGACACGTCACGGGAGCTAATATATTTAGGAATATGAAATTAAGTGTAAAATAAATTAATTTTGTATATTTTTATTAGAATTAGATCTCATGTGTATATAAATATATTGGATACAATAATTGAAGTGTCTTGTTGTGTCTGAACGTCTGACACGTATTCAATACGATACGTCATGTTTTTCGAGGTGTTCGTACAACATGGGTTTGCACATAAGAGTATGGATGCTCTTAGTACACTAAACGTTAATACTACTTCACTATTTCTACTATTCAAAATCCTTCACCTGATCCGACGGCTTGCCCGGTAGCCCCCTCTCCTGCTGACCACTGAGGAGCACCACCACCTCCGCCAGCTCGTCCAGAAAGCCGCCGACTACTTTCGGTCCAAGTCACAACGACAGAGAAAGCGGAGAAAGAAATTTTCGTATTGGAAAATTTGAAGAATGATGTGAACTAGATAACGGCGGTTTGCTGCAGAGATTATTTCTCTCCTCCTCTTCCTTTTTGTCATCTTAGTGTTTTGTAAGTCTATGCTTTGTCCTTATCAGTTTCCTGTTTTTGCTTTTCAATCGGAAGTTAACGTGCCCTACTGACCGAAATTGGGAATGAACAAGTATTTATACGATTGCTCAAGTCATTAGGTCAAGGTTTTGATTCAATTTCAACACATCGACTTGCAACTTCTGTGGCTATGGGGATCAATGAGACGATTTCATTTTGATGTTAATGCTGTGTATTCTGTCTTGGAAATTAATTGAATTTGATTTTTATTGAATTGGAGTTTTCTCTGGCTACTGTGAAGGAAAATGAGGCATGGATAACGGGGAGGGCAATTTAGAAAGTAGATTTGCAGAGTTGACGGTGAACAACCAAATTGAATCATTTCCAGCGAAGCTATGGTGTTTGTATATATACTTGAATATTTTTTTAAGTATTCATTTGTTACAGATGATTGAGTAGCTAAGTTAAGTTTGTTGGCTTTGATTATCTAATGAAAGATGTGTTGATTTTGATAGTTTGAGGAGGTTCTGGGGAAGGGGGCAATGAAAACAGTACACAAGGCTATTGATGAGGTTCTTAGAGTGGAAGTAGTCTAGAACAAAGTAAGGTTGGTTGACTTGCTTCAATCTCCAGACGACTTGCAACGCCTTTACTCCGAGGTTCACCTTCTCAGCACCGTCAAGCACACCTCCATCATCCGATTCCACACTTCTTGGACTGACGTTGAAAACAGGACAAACACCACGGCTTCGCTGAGATGTTCACACCCTCAGTAATGTCCCTCGCTCCCCCCTAATAGCTTCATAAGATATTACAGTTCCCGGGACCGACAGGTCATGGGTTCAATCCTCACTGAAGCCATTCTGTGTGAGCCTGTCACCTGAGGGTGGTTTAATCTCCTGTGTGGTTTGCAGGCTACTACTGCACAAGGAGTTGAGGTTTACCCAGAGCGCACCGAAGGTAGCGGCTGCGGGTTCCTCAAATCAAAAAAAAAAAAAAAAAAAAAAGATATTACATTTCAAAATGCACATCTATATTAGACTATTGCAACATTTGAAGTCAACTTCTTGGATTTGATTAAGTAGGAGTACCCCTCTTGAATTCAAATGCTCCCTCCGTCCCAATATTTGTAGCTCAATTGGTTTCGGCACGGGAATTTAGGAAGTGGTGTAGATTGTTTTAACTTTTTGATAGTTAATTTTGGACAACACAATTTTTACTTTTTTTAGAAGTGAGCCATAAATAATGGGACATTCATTTAGAGAAAGTGAGCCACAAATAATGGGACGGATGGGGTATCATTATCATAAACATAATGTTTATATGTGTAGAAATATTGTATTAGGTATTACCTAAGAATACTCGAATATGTATAAAGTAATTATGGGAGTGTTGTCAGCATGACAAACCAGATGAGATAACAACCATCAAGTATATTAGTTTGTAAAAACCTAAGGACTAACGATTTCTATAGAAGCTGGTTTTATGCTTTTGTTGGCCTAATATGTGCATTTGCTTCTATGTACGTACATAGCGACGTATAAGCGAGTGAATGTCCGAGCTATAAAAACACTAATACCCTTGAAGGTCTTGTATATTTGCATAGCCATGATCCTCCTGTAATACATAAAGACCTTAAGTGTGACATTATGATCTCATTTTTTGAGATCCCATGGATATGGACCAAAATAAAAGACCGGATTTGGATCTAGACCTAGGATTAGGAGGATCTGGTCCAAATCCGATCTATTGTCATCCCTAGTTGTGGGATGGATAAACCACCAGTTTATGCCACTGCAGTTTCGTGGTGTTTTCGAAATTATTATTGGCTTCATCTGGTAAGCACAATGTTCTCCTGTTCCACCTTCAAACGTCTACTATAGTTTATATCTATTTTTACATTAATTTGCGTCTAACCTATCATCGCTCATGGCCGTTTTCAGGAACCTGAGAGCAAAGTCCATGACCATAAGCAGAATAATAAATTATACTCAGATCAGTGTTGGAGTCAGTATTCGAAATATTAAAAAGAGTTTTTTGTTGTGATTCAATATTCGAAATAATAAATGTATTCCCTCCGTCCCATTAAGGTTGGCTGAGCAATTAAGAAGAGTTGCTTAGTTGTGAGTAACTGATTGGGTCCCACAGAAAGAAAGTTATTAATTGTGAGTGAAGAAAATGTTATTTTAGAATGATACAAGATGAATATGACAATCAGAAAATGAGTAATTCTTTTTTGAGGTGACGCAAATTTATAAACACAATAAAGTTGGTGCAACGGAAATGTAAAAGATAGATAATTAAGTCTGTTTATTCCTTTGAATGCCGGGAACGATTATAAAACTAGGGTTGTTGAATCGACACATAAATACCCTATTGAAGCTCTTCTTAAATCTGTTGATTTGTCACACAAATGCGGGAATTAACACATCCAAAAATTAGCCCAAAGTGGCAGACGAGATATTGTCTCAAAATCTCGAATACGAATATCAAAAATCGAATACGAATACCGAATCGAATCAAAACTATTTGATTTGTTTACAACCCGAATTTTATTTCGTTCCCTTCTCCTCCGATTGAGTAAGGCTTTCACTTTTCATGTTTTGTGATATTATGAAATTAAAATTTAATTTATTCATTTAATTGATATTAAAAAATACATATATTAAAAAGAGGGTATGAGTTATTAAATCTTGATTTAGGCCCTTAACATAAATATTTTAAATTAAAATTATAATAAGTTTATAAAAGTTACCATATATATAAATAATTATTATATATATAATTTGTATTTAATCAAATATTTACGAATATCGAATCGAATATTACAATTTTGTATTTGTATTTGATTAGTAAACGAATCGAATCGAATATTTATAATCGAATTCGAATCTCAAAATATCGAATACGAATATCAAAAATTGAATATAAATATCGAATCGAATCAAAACTATTTGATTCGTTTACAACCCTATACTTGAGGGGTATATTTACTCCCTATGATAAAGTTGAAAGGTATCTATACACCTTTTTCTCAAAAAAATACATAGTATAGTTAATCAACATGCATATAGTTTAGATATATGTTTTTTCAGTGAAAACAAGATGATGAATTGGTGACCCGAGCTAGGGAGTATATATTATGTATGTCGATGAATTTAACAGTAATTTATTTGTCTTATTGTACAAAAATATATATAATGGTCAAAGTAGATTATAAGTCAAAAAACTTGAAAAAAAAAATTTAATTACACAAGCAGACCCAGTTAAGATTTTTATAATTGTTTTTAATAACTTATTTTACTTTTATACTTGATGATTTATAATTAGGAATTATAAAACATGATTTTTTCTTGCGATGATTAATATGGAACCATTTAGGCGCCGTTTGGAAAAGTTTATTAAGAGCTTATTTCAGCTCATTATAAAAAATAAGTGCTTTGGGAGCGCTTTTATTTTCATAAGTTGATAGGAATAGTTTATAAAAATAAGCCAAAAATAGCTTATGAAAATCGGTTCTCATATTAAATCCCCTAACAATAATTTTTTAAACTATATTTTATTTTTTTCTAATTAAGTGCCTTATTAAATTTAAGTACTTAGAACATAAGCACTTATATTATAAGCGCTTATTTAAGTTGTTTTCCCAAACAAAGTGAAAATTAAAAATGTTGAATGGCCTATTTTGTTGACGTATATCTTGGATTCCAAATTCGTACTTTGATTCTTACTACGGTTCACCTCTTTAATTTTGAAAACTATGTATAATAATTAAATTAAATTAGTGTATAAAAAGTTATTTATCTCTTAAGTAATTATTTTTGGATGTTGTTGCCACAGATATTGACTTATTGAATTTATTTTTTATTCTCACTAAAAATTAGCTTTTCCAGTCAATAATGTTTTGCGCCGGCGACGAATGAAATTCTAGTTCGCCAGCAGAGCGTATGGTTGGGTTCATTTCCATTATCCACATATTATTACCTCCTATATATTGGGATAAAGTTATTAGGTATCGTAATATACACGTAAAGAAAAATGAATTAGAAATAAAAAATTTGATAAAGTCTTTGACAGCTACATGAAAATAGTTTTCACACCAAAGCTAGGTTAATCCAAAATAAAGTCCGTATATGTGAGTGATAATACGTGTTTATAGTTATTTGAGATATTAAAAATATAAATATAGTCACTCTTATAAAAGATATTCATTATTGATCGAGTGCGATTCCATCGTCCAGAATCACGCAAACCAAATAAAATTTATATAAGTGAATCATCTGCACAGACATTATACTTAAACAAGCACAACGTCAAGCAAGAAGTCGGTCCTTAGGGAAAAACAAACTATCTCTACTGACATAAGGTTTTGGCTAGTAGTCACAATAAACTTTGGGTTATCTAAAACTAGGCAGAAAGGTAACATGCAATAAATAACAAACAATTAACAAGAAAATAAAAGCAATCTAGCTAAGGTAATTACACACAACCCCTATCTGATCCTAGATCACTAGATGAATCAGTTGAGCTAAGGCTACCTGGCCAGGACGATGTGTTGAGCATAGGGGCGTCCAATCCTTCTATGTAGGTGTGACTGCTCTGTTGAGCATAGAAACAGTCACCAACCAAAGCAATTAACCTACCTTGTTGAGCAATGACTAGGTTACTACCAAGGCGCATTAAGTACAGAGGAACTAGGTCAAGGTTTCTACCATGTTGAGCATTCAAAGCAGAAAACCTAGTTAATCTACGTTTGCCCAGAAAGAAGATACCTACTCAGACTGAGATCTAATCAGTTCGCAAGTATATTAAACAGAGTTCGACAAAAATCTTATCTCAACCAATTATTAAGCACATTCTCGCATCTCACGGGTTTTAGGGATGGTGTCTCATTACCTCAGCTAGATCTGGGAGTCTAGCTACACTCTGGGAATAAAAGCGGGGATAGTAAACTTTCCTTAAGTGGCAGAAATCTAACATGAACATTGAACTTAAAAGGGTAATAAACAACATGATACAAGCTCGAAAGCAACTAGATCTAAAAGCATGGAATATTCAAAGTATGAAAAGACAAAATTCTTCTAAACAAGATAAAGTCAGAAAGGTAAGGAATAACTTAAACAAACTCACATGCATATGGTAAAAAAAGAAAATAACTGGAAGTTGGAAGAAATAAATGAAGACATTAAAGAGCTGAAATTAAAGATGAAATTTAAAGCTAACCAACGCTTGTATTTATATTGAAATCTTCTCCACTGGAGAGCTTGAAGCTACGCTAGGCAGAAAACAAATGAGTTTTCTAGTTCTACATTATTGGCGGAAATTCTACAGAAATTTTGAGAGTGGTCGAAAGTTTTTTCTAACTAAGATTTTGTATGTTGGAGATGATTCAAGATTAGTCATATATCTCTCCGTTTCTGCTCCCTCAAAATATCTGTCTCAGTTGCCAGATTTGGTCAGAGCGGTAGGTGGGAGATCCCCTGTGCAAAGGTATGGAACGCTGGACAATGGTGATCTGGCGTGTACTTTCTGCAGTCTAATTCCCTCCAGAGTTCAGTAAAAAGATGTGGGCCGGGTTCTTAGGCTTGATTTATCTGATTAACTCCCTACTTTCGGCCTAGTGCATATTAGGGTCATCCTGGCATCTCTTCGTGTCCATTTCCTTGCAATTTGGACAGAATTCACTTTTAGGCACATATTTTATTCTTTCTTCCAGCTGCATCGATTTTCATCATTTTCCTTCTACATTAAGCTTAAAACCTGCATAATCAACGACACAAACACACGGATTAAACGTATAATTATAAGCTACACATCTAGGCTTATTAATTATCTATCTAAGTTTAAGTCTCTACAAATTTTACCCTAAATAGTCTTGAAAATGGAATACCGCTTAAGTAAGGTATGTATTTTAGCACAAATATTTGGATGTACTATAGTCATATACTATTGTGTATACCACACTATAATGGTATTTATATATGACAAATATGACCCACTTTTTTTAATAAAAACTCCACATATATTATTGCCCAGGGGCGTAGCCACTGGTTAGCTGGGCTGGGCTCCAACCCGGTGCAGATTATCGGTCGATCACTAGTCTGATGACAAAATTTCTTAAAATGATGTTTGGTCTAGATGTTCAACCCTATCATAGTTTTTCATTTGTCCCAGGTCCGAATCCCTCTCGATGCAACTTGCTCCTTTATTTTTTAATTTATCTTGTAGATATTATTCATTTTGCATTTTCATTTTCCTCTTTTTTCCTTGTTAACTTTTTTTAATTTTATCCCTCTTATTTATAATATATCTTACTTCCACATTTTTCATTTTAGTTTCTTCTTATTTCATTCTTTTGTTTCCTTCGTATTTTCAACTTTCTTCTTTGTTTCTCAATTCTTTTCCTATGTTTGCATTTTACTCTTTCTATTTCACTATTACTTTTTTTTTCAATCTTGTTTTTAAATTTCTAACCGTATTATCGCTAGTTTATTTTATTTTTTTCTTTTATCCTATTTTTATACATTTCTGATTTTCATACTTTTTTCTAAAGTTGTATGCATCTTAAAATGAAAAAGAAATATGGCATTTTTGTAAATATGGAATGCCCATTTTACTCTAATTAAAGTAGATCACATCTAACTACACAACTATCCATTTCTACCCACTTTCTTAATTTCTATGCTGGAACCTATTAAGACAACTTTAGTGGTACAGAGGGAGTATTATAATATGTAAAAAAAAATTATATATAAAATTACTGTGCCCAAGTATTTACTTTCTAGCCCACCCCATCGAGAAATTTTGGCTCTGCCACTGTTACTGCCCTTATAGTATAGTACACATAAGAATATACGAATTTGACAAATCAAAGCCGCTCAGTATTTTAGTCATTTCCGCAACATAGTGGATGTTATCATGATGTAATTTATATTTTTGTTATTTCATGTGATTATTTCATGCGCTCTTGAATCTTGATCAAGCCGCAAGTAGGTCAAGTCAAAACAAGCCATTGAGTTGCCATGTATTTTGACCTTTTTACCCATCATTTAGAAAATTGAAATGTTCTACAAGTTGAAATTCAAAAGTCAATTCTTAAGTGCCCAAAACCAAAAATAACTTACGAGGCAGTCTATTTCATTCTTTTGTTATTATCATTATTATTATTTATTTATAATTATTTTGGATAGAGAAACAGTCTTATTCTTATAAACCTCTTGAAACTATCAAATCGTTGAATATCTCTATTGCGAAATTTCAATTCATACGGTCAACACCCTTCTATCTTCTCTCCAAGTCTCTCTATAAATACAAACAAACAACATTTACTCCACATTCAATCCACACAATTCGTATCTAAAACACAACAAAAATAAGCATTATTCTTCAGCCATTCAATATCTTTGAGAATCAAGAAAATGGCCACCCTAAGAGCTTCGTGCTTACTATTAAACTCATCGACCACTTCTTCATCCTCCCACCAAAGAGGAAACGCAAAGGCTACGATCAATATCCCTAAAAGCGTCACCAACATCTCTCTTCAAGGCCTTGAAGCAAATCGATTCCAAGAACAACTGCAAGCTGAGAAACAGCTGAGCCCACTCTCACTAATCCAAATGAACGAGATCAATTGCCGTGATCCCCTGCTCGTAGCTAAGCTCTACGCCATTCTTGAGGCAGTCGCAGATAGAGTGGAGATGCATAAAAATATTGGAGATCAGAGAGACAACTGGAACGCCCTTCTTCTCAACTCTATCAACGTTCTCACTCTCTCCGCCGCCACCATGGCTGGCATCGCCTCCATCAGCGGCGGTGATCCTGCAACCGCAATGAAGATATCTTCAACCTTCATGTACGTCGCAGCCACGGGAATGCTTTCCGTCATGAACAAGATCCAACCGTCTCAGCTCGGAGAAGAGCAACGCAATGCAATGAGGTTGTTCAAGCAGATACAGAATCAAATCAAGACAATTCTATCCACACGAAACCCAACTTCATTTGATGTGAAGGAAATGATAGATAAAGTATTGGCCCTCGACAAGGCCTATCCACTCCCCCTCCTCGGCGCCATGCTCGATAAATTTCCCGGTAGCCTTGAGCCGGCGGTTTGGTGGCCGGAGAATAGAAGAAAACAGCCGAAAAGAAATCAAGGCTACAATGGGTGGAATCCCGAGTTAGAGGAAGAGATGAGAGAAGTAGTTAACGTGATAAAACGAAAAGATAAGGAAGATTACTTGAGGTTGGGTGGTAAAGCTCTCAAGCTCAACAAAATTCTAGCCATGAGCGGTCCTGTACTCACAGGCTTAGCCGCCGTTGGTTCTGCGCTGGTGGATTCACATTCCCACGTTGGCTGGGCTGCGGCGTTGGCTGTCGGCGGAGGTGCGTTGGCCACCGCCGCTAACGCCTTGGAACATGGAGGGCAAGTAGGGATGGTGTTTGAAATGTATAGGAGCAATGCGGGATTCTTTAAAATGGTGGAAGAATCGATTCAGTCGAATTTGAATGAAGATGATGTAGAGAGAAGAGAGAACGGAGAGATGCTGGAATTGAAGGTGGCGTTGCAGTTGGGAAGGAGTTTATCAGAGCTCAGAATTCTGGCGGAGGATTCTTCCGTTATAGGGGAAGCCATTGATGAATTCGCGAGCAAGCTTTTCTAAAAGGACTTGCGGTTATTAGTTAATTAAGCTAACACCAATTCTTTCATTATTTGTGCAAATCCTGCTATGTTCTTAATTAATTTTTGTTTTTTGTGTAAATCGGAATTATATTAATGTAAACCCATATACAATTAAACCTATCTAAATTCATATTGTCGGGACCGTCAGATTTTATTATTTTAAAGAGATATTAATTTATCTATAAATTAATATAAATTTAGAAAAAGTTTTCGAATTTCAACGAATCGAATTTTAATTAGATGAATATAGCAAGTTATAATCAATTTATCTATATACCATAGTTAATGTCTAGAAACAATGAATTATATTAATTTATTAACAAATAATGAATTTATTCATTTAAAAACAAACACAATGGTATATTTAACATTCATTGACAATGCACATTTAGCGAGGTCAATGAGTAGGGACGGGGGAATGGTGGTCCCATGAATTTTTTTTTCTCTCCAAATATGAGGAGAAAGTAAGATAAATGAAAAGAATTGACAAATTTATCCTCATTAAAAAAAATTGTAGACTCTATTTGAATAAGGGCATTTTTATCTTTTTGAATTAAATATTACTATCTCTGTTCCATTAAATATATTTAGATATGCATTGATGGTGTATGATGTGGTTACATTATGGCTGAGGCTTTACACAGGATCTACGCTTTCCAGAAGCACCAGTCAAGACGATATGAACAAATGCAACAACCTGAGAAGTAGCATTGATATCCAAATTCATAGATAGGGATGCAACGTAATTTCTACTGAAATCTTATGAATGACATTAATCTTGTACCACTTTCTTGCATTTTCAGGGAATTTCTCTTTAACAGCCTGAATGGACGTAGGAAATGAAAGGTCCTCACGTTTGGCCGAATTGATCATCGAAAATATCTATTTCAAAATGCCCTTTGAATATTTTATTAATTACTTCAACTGTTGACCGACATAAAGTTTAACGGAATGACCAATTACACCAAATTTTCATAGTTTAGGGACTAAAAAACAAAAAGTAAAAGACTATAAACTAATTTGGTCGAGTAATCAAAGATTGAGGACTTTTTAGGCCATTTTAGCTAAAATTTATTATGATCTCTAATAACATTATTTTGTCCGAACTCTGGTGCACCTGCTTTGAATGATACCCAGGGGCGGATCCAGGATTACGAGAGAGGGGGGGCGAAACTTAAAAATTCGATAGAGAAGAGGGTGAAGTGTACATTCGGGGGCGAAATACGAAATTTTTTAAAAATTACATATATAAAATCGCGTTTCGACACGAGTTCGGGGGGGCCGCCGCCGCCGGGCGCCCCCCCTGATGATACCTCTTCTTTATTATAATTATGGCGGTGTTTGAAATAATTTTATAAACAGCTTTTAGCTATTTATGCTTAAAGTTGGTTAAAGTATATTTTAAGCAAAAGTTGTTAGTGCTTGTAATATTAGAAAAAATGCTTAATTTTAGAAATTATAGTATTTTAAACACTTTCATATTAGTTTCTTTTGGCTTGTGCTTTTAAAAAGCATATCTTGACCAGCTTATGGGCTTATGCTTATTGTGGTTTATTTTAAGCTCCAAAAACGCAGAAGCCTACATTCTAAGCATTAAGGCAGTGTTTAGAACAATTTAAATATGTTGCTTCTGCGCTTTTTTTTACCACATAAGCACTTTTTTTTTAATATTTGGAATGTATGCTTCGTTTTTTTTTTAATTAAGCTTGAAAATGCAGAGGCTCATAAGCTAGTCAGATGGTGCTTTTTAAAAGCAAAAACTAAAAAAACTAAAAAGCAGTTCATGAGAGTGTTTGCAAAACTGCTTTCGCTAGACGCCGAAAGTGTGCACGATCTTTGCCTTATGATTTTCGTATAAAGATTCTCGAATTGGGGAGAATTGAGTCTGTCCTAAAATTCGCATATACATTAAGCAATTAGGGTATTATTGACAAAATAATTGTATCATTAAAAAATAAAAAATATATATATTGACGAAATTTCCCAGTCATTAAAACTAAAGAAATTTAATTTTAAAAAAAATATTCTAACATTGCTAACGGAATATTCCGTCTTTATAAGCTATACCTATACTGACGGAATTATCCGTCAGTAAAA
Organism: Lavandula angustifolia; assembly: GCA_028984105.1. NCBI lineage: Eukaryota > Viridiplantae > Streptophyta > Magnoliopsida > Lamiales > Lamiaceae > Lavandula > Lavandula angustifolia. The sequence goes on from CM054804.1 coordinate 27,417,489, forward strand.
CTAAATAAATTTAATAAGAAAAATTTAATTAAGTTTATTGATAGATTTTTCCGTCAATAAAAGTTAAAAAAGAAAAAAGAAAAATTCAATTAAGTTTACTGACGAAATTATTCCGTCAGTAATACAAAGACCACCATCAGTAAATTTGAAATACTCAATCCGCCAGTAATCCGTCGATATGTGTCGACCCTTATTTCCCGTCAGTAATTCCGTTGGTAATTACCAGTTTTCTTGTAGTGTTTGAAAGCTAAAGTAGACACTTAGATTTCGATTGATTCACATTTTGTTAAATTGAATTGCTCAAATCGATTCATAATGAACATATATTAATTATACTGCTATTTAAATTTTATATTTAATATATTTATTAATTTTAAATTTTATAACGCTTTATTATCTAAATTAAACGACTAAAATTTAATCGTATAGATAATTAAATTCCAATTGATTAATCAATGAATATCTTAAATTGGCGTGAACAAATTCATAATGAAATAGACTATTAATTACACTGGTTTTTAAATTTAATATTTAACATATTCATTGATTCTTAAAATTTTGAAATATATTTTATTATCAAAATTAAACGACTATAATATACTCGTATATAATATCATCGACTTTGGGTGGCGCTATTACTAATTGCATAGCGGAGCTAGAATTTAACGTATAGCGGCGCATTTTATTCTTCAACTAGCGTAAATAAATTTTATTTATGAAACTTGTTATTAAACTTAGAAACAAATTGGCTGTAGAATATAATAATGAAAATCTTCATTTCATAAAATATAAATACTAAATAAAATTTAATTTAATGGCGAGCCGTCATGAAGGCACCGACTCAATACTTTTCTTTATATTATACACAATCGAATCATTTATATTATCGAAAAGCATTCGAATCAAGTCGTTATCACAAGTCATAGAAACCTTAATTCTTCTACCATCGTCTATGCTTGTTCGATAAAACAAATCATAGCATGTAGTCGAAGGATTGATTTTCAGGATCTGGTGAATATCTGGTATTAACTGATGAATGTTGAAATTAACCGACGTATAGAATAATAACTCGTCACCACCAACATACTCAAATCTGTTCCCTGACCCTATGTCGAAGAATAATATGCTGACACCTCATCTAATAAAGGTAAAATTATTTCTTAACATTAATCCTAACAGAAATATATAGCATAATCGCCATCGTCTAATCCTGAACAATCAAGATTCTAAAAAATCAAAACGCATATTTAAAATGATATTTTAACCGCTTAAAGAAAAATTAACTCAGATTAATAAATTTAGATACAATAGGATAACTTACCGGATTTATGCATTCTTTGTGCCGTAAAAACTAGAAAACTTTGGAAATGCTCTTGAATAATTCCGAAGGAATTTTCGTCTCAAATAGGAGTAATATATAAAACTTATATTATACAACTTATTCATACATTTAATTTACTGTTTAGAGGTAAGTGGACTTATTTATTGAGTTGGCAATCGTGAACTTGGTGGACAAGACGATTAGCTAATCGCTGATGCATCAATTTATTGAGTTTACAGGACCTACCAACCAATATTGAAATGGTTTTTCTTTAATCATGTATGGACGCAACTACATATTCTTTCAATAAATTAAAGAAAATGTGTACAAAACGTATACTTTTAAAATGGTGAGTATAAAACATATGTGTGTATTGTAAGTGGGTATTCTTATATATTACCACAAAATTTAATATTGAAGAGAGAGAAATGAGCGGCTGGAATGTGGGGTCGGCGCCGTCCTCTACCACCCCCACAAGATTTTATACCTCGGCAGAAGCAGTTAACTACACTTCTATGCATCCATATAATATTCCAAAACCCATATCACCCTGGAGTGCATCATATTCAAACTATATTGTATAATTAATTATTAGTATTACATTAATTATGCATATATACAGACCCTCAAAACTGTTGGGCTTAGGTGGGTCAGCCCATTTGCTTTCTTGGTCCACCAACATATATAATAATATAAAAGGGTTGTTTAGTTTTGTGTTTAAAAAGACTTGGCAGTCAAGATTTGGGGCTGGGTGTGCGACGGGATTTTTGAGAAAGAAAAGGGCACGTCTTTCTCTCTTTCTCGATCAACTCACTTTCTCGTCAAAACGGCGTCCACACGTTTTTGTCTTTGCAATTGCGAGTTTTGATTGAAGTCGTTGATTTCTTATTCGTGTGTTCGTCTTGGTGATCTCTATTCATCTACAGATTCAATTTGAAATTTCCAATTGGTAATGTATTTCCAATTCTATAGATTGTAGGTTGGATATACTTGTGGTGTTTTCGTTGGTAGATTGATTGGTGCTTATATTGTCCGGAGTCACCGGATTGATTTGTATAACTCTTTATCATCATAGTGGAATTATTTTGTCTGGACTAGGTCCCGTGGTTTTTCTCAATTGTGTTTTCCACGTAAAAATTCTTGGGTGTTCTTGTGCATTTAATTTTCGCAAGCTATTATTATTTGTGAATTGGTTCATCCTGTTTTAATCGGTGGTTTGGGAAAATTGAATTATTAACTGGTATCCGAGCGAGGTTGAATGTTGATTAAAATGGAGGATTCGGATAGTGGTTGTATGATTAAGTTGAATGCAACTAACTATTCAACTTGGAAGCCTAGAATGGAGGACTACTTATATTGTAGAGATTTGTATGACCCTGTTCTAGGGGATTCAGCAAAGCCAAAAAGATATGACTGACTAAAAAATGGACCATTATGCACAGGAAAACAGTAGGAAACATTAGAAAGTGGATTGGACAGAGTATATTCCAACACTTTGCTAATGACACCAAAGCTGATGAGTTATGGAAGAAGCTGGAAAACTTGTATGAGCACAAATCTAGTTTGAACAAGGCTTCGTGTTTGAAGCAAATTGCTCGTATGAGCTATATTGATGGCTCAGATATGACTGAGCACTTGAGTAATTTCCAGGGCTTGATAAATCAAGCAACTAATTTGAATCTAAATTTGGATGATGAAACAACAACTTTGTTCTTATTCAATTCACTGCCGGACAGTTTGGACACTATGGTTGTCTCTGTTACCAATTCAGCTCCAAATGGTGTATTAACTATGGCCTTAGCAAAAGAGGTCGTGATGAATGAAGAATTTAGAAGGAGAGAACAAGGATTGACCACTGAACCCCAGACATTGGTTTCTGAAAAGAAAGAACGAAGGGGGAGAAGCAGAAGCAGAGGACCCCATAACAAGCAAAATAAATCCAGGGGAAAGTCCTAGTTAAAAAAAATATTGAGTGCTTCTACTGTTATAAGATAGGTCATTATAAGAGTGACTGCAGAATTTTGAAGGCAAAATCTGGTGAGCAAAAAGAGCAAAGCTAAGACGGCTGAAAAGGAAGAAGAAGATACTATAGGAGTAGTAGCAGCAGATGACGATGATTTGTTTTTACCTTGTGATGATGGTAGTGTGAATGCTACTTGCCACGACACTGATTTGCTAGTAGATTCTGGTGCTTCCTATCATGTTTATGTACACAGGCATTTCTTCTCTACCTATACCAGCGGTAATTTTGGCTACGCCAAGATGGGAAATGAGTCCAAATACAAAGTTGTTGGCACTGGAGATATATATATATCTAGATATGGATACTGGTTGTCAATTGGTTATGAAGAATGCTAGGCATATTCCTAGTATGCGTTTGAATCTTATCGCTACAGGAAAACTTGATGATGATGGCTTTACTAGCACAGAAGGTGGAGGCAGATGGAAGCTTGTGAAAGGAAATCTCATTGTTGCCAGAGGAAAGAAAATAAATACTCTCTACTGCACGCGCACGAGGTTAAGCAAGAGAGAGATAAATTCAATTCGTGATTGCTCTATAGATCTTTGGCACATACGACTGGGACATATGAGTGAGAAGGCGATTCAGACACTTGTTCGAAAGAAGCTCCTACCCGGAGTACAAGGTACTACTCTTAAACCTTGTATTGATTGTATCTATGGAAAACAACATAGAGTTGCATTTAAGAGTAAACCACCATCTAGGATGTCGATCCCGTTACAATTATACATACTGATGTGTGCTACATGAAAGATAAGTATCTTGGTGGTGCAATTTATTTTGTAAGTTTTATTGATGACTTTGCACGGAAAGTTTGGTGTCTTCCTTTGAAATCTAAAGATCAGGTCCTTGAGATGTTCAAAGACTTTCACAGCATAGTTGAAAGAGAGAAGGGCAAGAAACTGATACATGTTCGGGCAGATAACGGTGGTGAATACAGAGGATCGTTTGAATGTTACTCCAAATTAAAGGGGATCATACTTGAGAAGATAGCTCCTAAGACTCCTCAAGAAAATGGTATTGCAGAGAGGATGAACAGATCAATTACTGAACGTATTAGATGCATGCTATCTAATGCGAAGTTGCCTAAGTCTTTTTGGGCTGAGGCTTTAAGGACTGTTGTTGATCAAATTAATCTTTCTCCATCAGTTCCTTTGGATGGTGATATTCTAGAGAGGGTTTGGAAAGGGAAAGAAGTATCTTTCAAGTATTTAAGAGTCTTTGGTTGTCAGGCGTTTGTCCATATTCCTAAAGATGAAAGAGCAAAACTTGATGTGAAATCAAAGCAGTGTATCTTCTTGGGTTATGGAAATGAAGAGTTTGGCTACAGATTGTATGACCCGGTTACAAAGAAGGTTATCAGAAGCAGAGATGGTGTCTTCCTCGAAGACCAGACTATTGAAGATATTGAAAAAGAAAAAAATCAGAAGTTGCTAGATGAGATTCCTATTGCAGATTCAGTCCCAAAACTAGTCGATTCTGATTACGGGGGAGCTGAATCGGAGCAAGAAGATAACATAGATGGTGATGAAATTGTTTCTGATGAACCCGAGGGAAGTGAAGCGCCAAGTCCACCACCAGTTCAGGATGAAGTTAGGAGATCTACAAGAGAGAAGAAACCTTCAAGCAGATACAATCCTAACGAGTATGTTTTGTTGACAGATGGAGGAGAGCCAAAGTGTTATAGTGAGACCCTTGAACATGAAAAGAAAGAAGAATGGTTGCAGGCCATGCGAGAAGAGATGATATCCTTGCATGAAAATCACACCTATGACTTGGTGAAGTTGCCCAAAGGAGAGAGCTCTAAAGAACAAATGGGTCTACAAGATGAAGACTCAAGAACAATCTTCTCAACCGAAGTACAATGCAAGACTAGTTGTGAAGGGATTTGGTCAGAAAAAGGGTGTAGATTTTGAGGAGATTCTTTCTCCTGTGGTAAAGATGTCTTCCATTCATACTGTTCTTGGTATTGCAGCTAATCTGAATTTAGAAATTGAACAACTTGATGTGAAGACAACCTTACTACATGGTGATTTGGAAGAAGAAATTTACATGGAGCAACCAGAGGGGTTTAAGGAAGTTGGTAAAGAGAGTCATGTTTGTCGTCTCAGGAAGAGTTTGTATGGTCTGAAGCAAGCACCGAGACAGTGGTATAAAAAGTTTGACTCCTTTTCTGGAATAATTTTTTCAGGACCAATTTGTCCAACTATTAAAAACAATTCAAAAATAATAAAATTTAATAAATAAATAATTTTCTGAATAAATTTATAAAAAAAAATAATTAATTAGACTTTAAAAATGGAAAAATAAATTTATTGCAAATTTAAGGAGAAAAAATTCAAATTATAAAATTACTAATTTAATATTTTCTTTTAAGTTATTTTAAGTCAATTTTGAATCGGATTTTTAAATGTTATTTTTTAGGAACTTTTTCCGAACTATAAAAGAAAGTTATAGACCAATTTCTCCAAACTAGCCTAATTTAGAGAATATCTATACTAATTTGCCTTTTTTTAAATAATATAAGGAATGTTCTAGTATATTTTTTAGAAGACCATTATGTCCAAATGAATAAATTTTATTTCCATTTACTAAAAATAACAGAATAAAATTTAGAAATAATTGACAATTAAAAAATCAACAAATTGTGTTTTTAGTTTTTAAAAATAAATATAAAATCAAAATCAAAATTGATTTAAAATAATTTAAAAGAAAATTTTAAGATTTAATAATTTAAAATAAATTTAAAGTTTTGGCTCCTAAAATTTAATTCCACTAAAATTATTTATTTGTCAAATTTTAAATCTTATTTAAATGTTTTTTTATAAATTTATTCCCAAAAAATATAATAAGAAAATTAAATTCAAAATTGATTTAAAATTATTTTAAATTATTTTTGAAATTTTAATATTTATTATTTTCAAATTGTTTTTCAATAGTTGGACAATTTGTTTATGCATAATATGGTGTTCGTTAATGCATAATTACGAATATTTTTAAGCATAAAACCGTCTGTTATGTGGATATTATGTTATACATTAAAAATACGTTTTATGCATGTTATAATATGTTGGGATGAGTGTATGTGATAAGATTTGAAGATCCCAAAACTCCTAGCTGAATGATGGATCTTCGATATTGTAATAGCTTAGTTGAGTTTAGCTGTTAGAACTCAGTAGGCTAGAGTTCAGTAGATGTGCATTCAGTAGAAGATTCTGCACTCAACCGAAGAACTCAGTATCGAGGAAGTCAGTTGGTCAGCTATCGACCAATTGAATCTGCAAAGGAAATCGAGCCTGCGTACTGAATTATTCAGACGAATGTCAATGGAGGTACATCAGGTGAAGGTCCGAGGATTCAGAGGAAGTCAACTCATCGTACTTTGAGTTTGAATGAGCCTCTCCAACCCTCATAGACCTCGACTAATCAGGAGCCGACAGCGCATTACCTGCTTTGCCATAAAGCTGCTCCTAGCCGGAAAAAGAGAAAATCTCTTCAGTGCCTCTACTCAACGTTCAAATTATTATGGTCGTTTTCCTTGTCCTATTCAACACGTGTCTAGACTCCCTCCAACGGATCTATTCACAAATCGGAGACTAAAAATAGAGAAGAGTCTTCATGTAGAAAGACACCGGGAACCAAAGCAACCAAAGCTCAAACACTCTCTAGCGAACTTACAGCGATATTCAAGCGAAGAACTTGCTCTTAGACTTAGATCTCTTTAGTTCTTCTCTCTAGAGAATTATTGTTCCCTTTCTCTATCTAAGCGTGCTTATTGTAATACTCAATAGCTTAGAACCTCGAATGAGTTCATTTTATTAAACTGTTCTTATTGTAAGAACTCCTTCTTAGTTGGAGAAATTCTAACCTGAAAAGGTTAAGAACTGTATAGTCACTACGACTATAAGTAGATATATGTCCTGCGTATAGATTGACTGAGTCTTGCTTAGTATAAGCAAACACGTTAGAATCTGTCCTATGAACAGATCAACTGAGGCTTGCTCATTATAATTAATACAAGATCTCCTGCTCAGTTTAGGATAGTGGACGTAGGACCCATCGTGTTTGAACCACTTCAAAAATCGTGTGTGTTGATTTTAACTGTTGCATTAACTAACTGTTCATTCAGCGTTCAACTTAGTTTTTAATCGAACAAGCATAAAACGTGTTTTCAACTGAGACAATCTTTTTAAGGGCCTACACTTCCGCACACAACCTCTGTTGCTAAACTATTGTTCACTAACATAAGTCAGTAGGACTGTACTCAGTAGGAGAATCTCTGCCCACGCGATCGAGAAAGCATATTTGGCTAATTGACAAAGTTCAGTAGCAACCTTCAGCTGAAGGTGACTTTCGCGTTCTGAGTTTTAGAATTTGCATTCACTACGATTATAAGTAGATATATGTCATGCGTATAGATTGACTGAGGCTTGCTCAGTATAAGCTAACAAGTTAGAATCTGTATTGTGAACAAGTTAACTGAGGCTTGCTCAGTATAATTAACACAAGATCTCCTGCTCAATTCAAGACAATGGACGTAGGACCCAACGTGTCTGAACCACTTTAAAAATAGCATGTGTTGATTTTAATTATTGCATTAACTAACTATTCATTCAGCGTTCAACTGAGTTTTTAATCAAACAAGCATAAAACGGGTTTTCTACTAAGACGATCTTTTTAAGGGCCTACACTTCCACACACAGCCTATGTTGCTGAACTACTGTTCACTAACATAAGTCAGTAGGACTGTACTCAGTAGGTGAATCTCTGCCCACGCGGTCGAAAAAGCATATTTGGCTAACTGACAAAGTTTAGTAGCAACTTTCAGCTAAAGATGACTTTCGCGTTCTGAGTTTTAGAATTTGCATTCAGGTGTATCCCCCCCCCCCCCCCCCCACACACACACACATGAAGCTCGTCTCTGGACCAGCATAATATTTGTTTATGCATAAGCCCGAACAATTTTATGTATAAAACTGTCTGTTATGTAGATATTATGTTATACAATAAAAATACGTTTTATACATATTATAATATTTGTTTATATATAAGTTCGGACAATTTTATGCATAAAATTCTCTGTTATGTGGATATTATGTTATACAATAAAAATATGTTTTATGCATATTATAATATTTGTTTATTCATAAGCCAGAATAATTTTATGCATAAAATTGTCTGATACATAGATATTATGTTATACAATAAAATACGTTTTATGCATATTATAATATTTGCTTATGCATAAGCCCAAACAATTGTATACATAAAACTGTGTCTTATGTGGATATTATGCTAAACAATAAAAATATTTTTTTGCATATTACAGTATTTGTTTATGCATAAGGCCGAACAATTTTATGCATAGACTGACATATTATCGTACTAGTTTATGCATAATTTGCATTTTTATGCATAACATTGCATGTGTTTATGTATATTGTGATTTTATAAATACAATTCATCATACTTATAATACATAAGACTCACATTCTCTCTTTACCTAGCGGCGGCGACGGTGGTCGGCCGGCGGCGGGCGTGGTGGCGGTGGCGGCGAGAGGTGGTAGGTTGCTAAGATTTCTCATTTTTTGTATTTTCACAAATTTAATTATTGATTAGTTGTTTACCATTTTGCCCTTTTTCTAATTTTATGAATTAAAAAAGTAAAAAAAAATAGATTATGCATAATAATTTTTAAACTTTCGTTGACTAACGGTCAACTAACGGTAAATTTAACGGAATGACCAATATATATCCATGTTGGGATTTTGTATACTGGAAATATTTTTTATGCTTGTATACAATGTGTTTTGTCCTTACCACTATTTTATTCTCCTATATAATATATATATATATATATATATATATATATATATTTATATATATTTATACATATACTTATATATATTACACATATAATCATTTATCTTGTACTTAAGTTAGATTGTGTACTGTGTTGTAGATCACAAAAGACTACTCAATTGGTTGACCAGACAAGATATAAACGGTTATCACAGTAGAGACAACTTTAGGATAAGTTGTTAGTATAAGCTGCAGTTTAGATAGGAAGTGGTTTGTCTTGGCTGCTTGTCTATACTGGTACACTGAAGGTGGTGTATTGATGGATCACAGTGAGATGTGTTCTCCTGACTGCCCTTAGTGGATGATCACTAGTGGAGAACGAAGATCTCGGTGACTTAGTTGGTTTTAAGTTTGGTAAGACTTCAGATGAGTGCATTTGACTATCTATCACTTTGACCTATTATGGTGAACGCCATCGCGACCAGATCTATGTATCTTGGGTGCTAGTAATCATTTGTGGCTCAGGCTGGTTATTGTATCTTGCAACCGTATCCTAGTAAAATGAGTTGATAATATCCCTTGAGGAACTCGTAAGGATTATCACACTAAACCCGGCCGGTTGATTAAGTTCAGGTGTGTTAATACGGTCGAGTGGTACTACTCAGGAATATAATAAGATGTTAATTAATTTAAGTTGTCAGTGAGCTTAATTAATTAATGGATATTTCTATCTTAAACACGGGGATCGATTAAGTCTAAAATACAAGCTCATGCTCAAGTTGTAATAAAGGGGTAAGTCAGCACATATTCTCTAGTAGAATGAATCTGTGTTTATTAATTGATTTTGCTCTGGGCTGAGCATAGATAATTAATTGATTTGAGGCCCGACTTTATTTCTTGCATTAGATCCCTGATCTGGCCCAATTAGTTGTCTAGTTACTTATCATTTCTTAGAAATCATTATTAATAGATTAATATATTTTGTATTAATTGATAATGTTATTTATCGGGAATTAATTGGCTAACCAATTAATTGATAAATAAAAGTAGCTCAGTAGATTTTTATTATATTATGGGTCAATTGATGTGGAAGTACATTAGAAATTTAATTAAATTAATGGGCTATAAATATTAATATAATATAAGCTTTTGAAATCTATGTATATTAGTATTATGTTCATAATCAGAACATACAATTTTTACACACTTAATTCTCACATATACATACGTTAAGGTGCCCCAGGGAGGGAGAGATAATTTATTTTATTTTCTTCAGTTCTCTAACCACGTGGAGGAAGAAAATGGCCGGGACACAGATCAGAAGATTTTAACAGGAGCAAAAATCAGAGCGACTACAACATACGAAGGAGGCAGGTAAATTTCATTCCTTCAATCCAAACTAGCATTGTTTAGGGACCAATTAGCAAAAAAATAAGATTACGGACCAATTCATCCAAACTAACATAGTTTTGAGACTATGCATGTCAATTTGCCTTTTTAATTTTTCAAGGGTTTTTAAAAGGGAAAAAAAAACATAATCTTGTAATTTTTTATTTTAACACAATTTGTTTACATTAATGAATTCAATCACCAACCTTTTTTTTTTTTTTGCATTTTAAGACATGCTCCGATCCTCAAATCTTCTCGATTGCCGGAATGCTAATTTTGTCGTCCACGTGGACAATCTAAAAAGATGTTGTTTTGAACTGTAAATGTCTTTAATGAAATTAATAACTCTCAATTTTTTTGCAATTTATAGCTTTAAACAAAATGCAGAAATTGAAACCCTACAAATGCCCGAGACTCTCAAGTTTCTAGGTAAAGGGTCCGACGCAACCCGCATGGCTATATGGTGGGAGATATTCACGTTGAAATAATCGCTCGCGTTGAAGAGCCGATTGAAGTCGCCGTAATTCATTCTTCTTTGTCTCGGAGGTGGCGTTGGAGCAAAGCCATTTGAAGGCTTACCAAGAATAGTCATACGTCGAACGAATATGATTTGAGTGGCAGAGGCTACAGAACTGAGGTGTAGGTTGATCGACTTACACCCGACGCATTAATTTAGTTTGATCGTTTTTCTCTATTAATTTTATATGCAAAAACAATCTTATTGGAATTTATATTAATAAAGGCATTTTATTTTAATAAAGGCATTTTATTTTTCAAATGTATTTGTTATGCTTTAGAAAAAGTCCTTAGACCACGGAAAAAGTTATAAGACATGATCACGCATATGATGGTGATTATGAAATATGTCTTAGAAACTTGGTCTTAAATTAGTTCCAAGTTGATGACTATTCAAGATAGGATATTGGGTTGTCGAGTAAGACTCGCACGTTTGATACATGCGTATAAGATAAGAATGTTCATTTTCATCAACATTAGTGTGGGTGACGTAAATGTATATACGTGGGTGTTTGTTAGAGAACAAGTATACTGAACTGACCCAATAGAAATTATATTATGAAATTTATCGAAATAATATTTTTTATATTACGATAGTACATGATTAGTCCTTTGACTTGACACACCATAATATTCTTGTATTTGTTCGGTTTTATTTTGATATATTCTCTAATTGTCGGACAATCATAAATGGTTTATGTTGGATAAGACTTGAGTGAATATGGAGATTAATGAGTCGTTAATAAAGAATCTACTACTCAATTTGATTAAGAGAATCTTTTGCAGTTTCATTACTTATAACTTGAATACCTTGGTCAGGGCATGATCAATATGATTCATAAATGAGTTACTAAATTGAATGAAATGTATATATTGAATTACTGAGTTTTCGATTTAATTTTATACTCGAGATTCAATTTGAAGATTAGATAATAGAAGAACCGTACATGTATTACGATTCGTAATCAAAATAAGTTTACTCACTATTTCACCTAATACTAGGTTGTCATGCTACTTGCTATATGTTCCCATGGTTTGTAGGTTCTAGAAATTAAGGAGTTAATTTCAAGTGTATTAATTTATTGGATAAATTAATTATAAATTATACTTTTTTATAAGCCTACTACTAGTATTAGTGTGAACCAAAGGGTCACACACAAATATTAGAATGTGTTAATGATTCAATGGTTGAATCTAATTAATTAACTGAGATTAATTTAATGAGACATAAATTAAATTGAATAATTTTATGTCTAGTAAAATCAATATCTCTATCATTATTGGATATTGAATAAAGGTTATATATATATATATATATATATATATATATATATATATATATATTAAGTGAGGAGAGAGAGTCGCGTTAGTTTTCTTCTTTTTGTTGGAAAAGAAAAAGAATTTCCCCTCTCCTATATTATACTCCCTCCGTCCCATAGATGTTCTATTTCTCTTTTTTGTTGCCCCATAAATGTTGTTCTATTTCTTAAAAAATTAAAATTGTGTGGCTAAGAATCAACCACAAGTTGAGGGACCCACCACTCTACTCACAACCAACAACTCTCTTAAAATATCGTGCCCAAAAGAGATGAAACAAGAATTGTGGGACGGAGGGAGTATATATAAAAGAAGGAAACGAGTGGCATATGGTTTTTGCTGAATTCCTTTTGATTGATTTTACACGAATTAAAATATGGGCCAAGGTTTTGCTAGCGAAATTCCTGAAGCTCGACATGTTCTACCAAGTGTGGGCTTGGTAGAGGGCAGACACGTGGATCCTTGCGAGCAACAATTGATTGTTTAAACCCTACAACAATCGGAGTGCGAAAAAGTATATGCTTAATTAGATTGTTTTACATAATATTCATATTAACGTGAAGATCGATATAATTGTTATATCGTTCTAGTTGATCGAAAAATTTTAAATTCCGATGCGTTCTTCGATCCGATCCCAACAGAGTTTAGCAATGTTCGGTGAGGGAGAAGGTGGATTCGATGTCGAAACTGCCGCCGTAATAATAACACTCCCTCCGTCCCACTTGACTTGGCTCATATCTTTTCGGCACGGAGATTAAGAAGAGTGGTTGGTTGTGTGTAGGGGAGTGAGTCCCACAAAAAAAAGTGAGAGTTGATGTAGTAATTATTTTCCTTTTTAGAAAATGGAACAAGTCAGGTGGGACAATCCAAAAAGGAAAGTGAGAGAAGTCAAGCGGGACGGTGCGAATAATGATGATGATGATGATGGTGGTGGTGGTGATTAAGTAAAATTGAAAGTTAGTGATTTTATTTGTAAAAAAATATTTATAGTTCAAAAAACGTTGTTTTGGGTTGTCCAAGTGTCCATCAATATCAGCATTCTGCCGAGCCGGAAAATTTGGACATTGGAGCGTGTTTTAAATTGCAAAAAAATTGAAAGTTCGTAATTTAAATAATTAAAATAAAAAAATCGTGTTAAATTATAAATCCGGACTAATATACTACCTCTGTTTCATTATTTTTGGCTCATTTATTATTGTTTTAGGGTAATTCCACCTCGTTAATTTTGTAGCTAAAGGGAAAGAAATTAAATAAAATGTATTTTCCAAGTGACTATCCACGTGACAAAAAAGATATTAGTTTGGGAATTAAAATTGAGAAAGTATTATTTTGAAAATTAAAGTTTGGTGAGTCTATTGTGGAACTCACTTATGGCTCGAACCACAAACTTTTTTTGAAAATTAAAATTTTGTGTCTTCTGTAAATTTCTCTATTGTATTTTAATAGAAACTTTTGTTATTCAAACTTGTATTTCGAAATGAAAGATGATACAACCCTGTCTCTCCCTAATTGTATATTCCAATCCAATAACAAAATATGGAATGAATTAAGAATATAACCAAATTTACCAACATCAAATAAAGATTATAGTTATTTGAAAGGGATCGGATCACCTATCCCAAAAATTCTGTCCCAATATTGTTCCACTAGGTAATCTAGATAGTTACCATACAAATCGTAAAATTGTACCGTAATCATCTAGATGTCTACCCTAATAGGTAAATATTGAAACAAAGTTTTTGGGACAGGTGATCTTGTGCCTATTTGAAGTTGATTTGTCTAGCTTTTCATTATCTTCTTTGTATTTTAAATAAATTAAAATTTTCTTTTATTTGATAATTCAAAATAACACTGTACTTTAGGCAACAAAGCTTTTAAGTGGTTGTGAAATTCTTTCTATTCACTTATTATAAACAAAAGTTCTCAATTATCGGAAACGAATTTGATATTAAGAAAGTGACTATAAGGAACCAAATACAAGCTTCACGTCACACAAAATATATTTACATATTAAGTTGAATCACGACTCTGCAAAAGCATGAACTCGAGGTTGCTAGTAATACATTTATTAATATATAATTTAAGAGATGGACTAGGGTGAAATATGCTGCACATGCAACATGATCCAATTCCATAAGTTTGACCCGAGTTTGACCCGGTTGACTACTATATTAAAAAAAAAAATTAAATATCTCTCTCTCTCTCCACTCCCCTCTCTCTTTGCACCGTCTTCTCTGTCTCCGCCTCCGTCGCCGTCGGCGTCGCTCCTTTCCATCTGCCGCCGTCGCTCCTCGCTCCCCCGCCTCCGTCGCTCCTCGCGCCTCCACTCGTTCAGATTTCTATGTGCATCCCTCTCTCTCCTTTCTCTCTCCTCTCCCCTACCCGCCCACGCTGTCGCGGCCGCCACAACCGCAACCACATTTGTTTTATTTTGCATCGTATTGTTCGTATCAACTTATCTAATAAATTGATCTGCTGGAATCTGACATCGTATTGTTCGTATCATCGATGCTCTTTCCAAACTTTCTATCGATGATTTGGCATCCGTCGCACCGAATCTACACAAGAATCTCTCCATCCTCTCGCACAGGTGAACATTTTTGTTTCCAAGTGTTGGATTTGTTTAAATGTTTAGATTATGCTAATCTTCGATGTGCGTGGTTTATAGATGTGTTTCTTGTGTGTATTTGTTGGTGGATTTGAGTTTTGCTTTTTGATTTGTCCCCAATGCAAGAGATTAGATTTCATCATTTTGAGCACTTTCAATAGTTAGCATCACTCATTTTCTTTCTATTATTAAAACTGAATATTTGTACTCTGGTTCATCATTCTCTTTCACATTGTCCGGGTAATTATTTGTTTTGTCGCGACCACTCTTATAACTATTTTTTCTATTGTTGTAAGTCGAAGTTTAATTTGATTTTGCTTGGAGTATTGAGATCCTTGCATTTGCTATGGGCTTATTGGTTAACTAATTTATTTAAGTGTCATTTCTTGTAAAATAAAGAGTCATTTGTTGTGAATAATTGTGTCATTTGTTTAAAACAACTCATATTTAAAAAATGACACTTTTATTCAAAATAATTGACATTTTTTGTAAATAAATGACACATTTATTTATTGCAAGACACTTTGATTAGAGATAATTGTCACTCTCCTCTCTACTGTGAATTATGGCTTAAACAGACACTCTCATCATCATTGACATGTTCTTTTATCATGATTGACACACACAATAGAGACAATTGATACTCTGCTCTCTACCGTGAATTATGGCTTAAACAGACACTCTACTCATTATTGACACGTTCTTCTCTCATGATTGATACACACAGTAGAGACAATTGACACTCTACTCTCTATTGTGAATTATGGCTTAAACATACACTCTGGTCATCATTGACACGTTCTTTTGTCATAAATGACACGAACAACACAAGCAATTGACTATATGCTCTCTACTGTAAATTATGGCTTAAACAGACACTCTGCTCATCATTGGCACATTCTTTTGTCATGATTGACATGCATACGAGAGACAACTGACACTCTTCTCTACTATGAATTATGACTTAAACATACACAATGCTCATCATTGACACGTTCTTTTGTCATGATTGATATGAACAATAAAGACAATTGACTTTTTTTATAAACAAATGACATTTTTTCGAAACGTCGCATTGTTTTCAAAAATAATTGATAGTCAATAAATGATACAAATGACACTTTATTCAAATACAAATGACACTTTTGTTTGTTATGATTGACACTTTGAGATAAATAACAAATGACACATTTATTCATTACAAATGACACACCTTCCTTATCCAAAAAATTGGAAAAAAATAAAATAAAAATTCTTTAGTAAAAACGACACTTTTGTTCAAAAGTGACACGACCGTCCTTACAATAAGGGAGGAAAAAACGAAAAAAAATTAAAAATTGGAAAAAAAAATGAAAAGTAAAATAATAAGAAACAATGAGGGAGAAAAAAACGTAAAAAAAAAAAAAAAAAAAAAAACTGTTTAAAACAAACGACACTTCTGTTAAAAAAAATTGAGACGCTCGTCCTTACAATGAGGGAGTAAAAAGAACGAGAAAAACAAAAGAAAAATGAAACAAAAATCGCAGTCAAGAGGTCTTGAAACCAAAATCTCTTGATTGAACCGAAAAACTACTTAACCACTAGAGTATTAGATATTACATTAATGTTATTAATAGATTTATATCTATAGACTACGCGCGCGTGCCTGTTCAACATTTTTTGCCAAAATTTAACAACACACATCTAATCTAATACCATAAATGCTCTATTATGTGCTGACATGAAATATGTTAATTTTAAAAATCTTGACTTTTTGTTATTATTTCATAAATTAATAAAGCATATGCTTTTCCTCATCTTTAAAATTGTTCTCTCTGATGTTATTAATTAAACTAGTGCTGCACCCGTGCTTCGCACGTATGGTTTTATACATATATACTAATAAAAATATATATACAAATTGCTTACATGATAAACGTTCTTAGTAGGAAGGAAATCAGTCGTTTAGCTTTTTTTAAGCTTACAAAAGTAATATGGAATTGATAGTAACTAATAATAAATTTACATTAGCAAAATCAAATGATTAGCTATTGTGCAACAATATATGAAAGATTGAATGCGACTGTTTTTTCTCTATTACAAAAAGGATGGAGGGGTACAAATTGGAAGTTAAACACTTGAATTATAGGTCACAAGGTTTCCTTCAAGATGAAGGTCGGGATAATAGTTCTCTTCTTCATATCTTACTTCACCTAAGAAGCCAGTTTACCAAAGAGAATCCCATGTAGGCGAAAAATTGAAGTAGACTGTTGTCGCTGTCCCTTCTGCTCTCCTTCACTAGTTGCACCGTTGCTTCCCTCTTTGTCGCTTCTATTTCTAGAAGCACCAGTACCATCTTTTCCTGAAGTCTTTTGCTTTCCAATATCAAACTTTCTTTCACTTGAATTAAAACTTAACGGGTTCAGAAATGCTCTGCACCTGGAAATTTAATAAAAGAGAAACAAAGTTAACTCTCTTAGCCAATATCAAACTTTCGCAGTGGAGATTTTTTTTTCTTCTACATCAGCATAAACCTCCGGAAAAAAAAACATAAGATTCATTATCAGTAAAACATGCATATAAAAATATAGTAAGTTTCTAAGTCACTCACTCGATTTGTTGTGAACTACAAAGGTTGAATATCATCCATGCTAAATACCCTTCCATTACCAAAAAGAAAAAAAAATAGCCAACCTAGGATGTAGTATCTAGCAGCCTAGTTCCCGCCATACTTTGACAAGAAGTTGTGGGTTGGGTCTGTGCACCTGATTCAGTTGGATGCTTCCTATTTTCAGCCCAATAAATAATAAAATAATTTTGGCCCTCTTTAGACTCTTTTTTGTGCATTCTGGGCAATTCCAGCATTTCAGCCCATAATCTTCCAATATCAGCTGCATCACCTTTTTCTTCCATTTTCTCCTTTTCTAAGCTAAAAATCTGCATATTCACAACACTAAATACACAAATTAAATGGATAAATGAACTACAAATTTAGGCTCATTAATTGCAAATTCGAACAAGTATATTTTTTTCACCAAGATCCTTAATATTATCTCTAAGGTAAATATATAATGAGTAAATGAATATTATCTCAAAGGTAAATATATAATGAGTAAATAGAAGTTCAGCTTGCAATGGCATCACATTTTACTATAGAAATAGAAATATAATTTCAACAACTATTTAGATTTTCTAAGGACCATTCTCAATGGTTGCATCCAATGAATTGCTATAATTATTCTTACTGAAAGTAAATGTTGATGTGACTGCTGTTGATTTTTATGACCGTTTTATCGGATAGACTTTGATGTCACACAATTAGACTCCACTATATGTCACATCTATAAATCATTTGACATGTGGAATACATTTTAATTGAATAATCAAATCAAAATCAATTATGGTGGGCCACATATGCCACATGTCAACACTATATAGAGTATGACATACAAGGGAGTATATTGTGTGATACACAAGTCTTTGTGCTGCTTTATAGGTTTAAACGAATTAAATAAATAATTGAACTACTCTCGCGTGTTGATTGTTCACCATCACCAACATTAATTTCTCGATGGGAAAAAGAAAAACAGATGAAGAATAATTGGGCGTTAAGTGATGCGACAAAAAAAAACTTTATCCAAATATTACCTCCATCCCATTATTTCTATCTCATTTATTTTCGGTACGAAAATTAAGAGAGTAAATGATAAAATAGAAGACAAAAGTAGATGATAAAGCAGGAGAGATAAGATGAGTGAGAGTATAGATGATACAGTAAGAGAGAGCAAATGGTAAAGTAAGAGAAAGTAGTAAAGAGAATATGATAAAGTATGAGAGAGGATGATAGTTTCTTTCCAAATTGAGAATTGAGATATAAATAATGGGATGTCCATATTCGGAAAGTGGGACAGTAATAACGGAATAAATGTAGTATTAATTACTAAATCCAGCAAAATTTTCATATTGTTCTTACCCTCGTTCCATTTTCAATTTTGTAATCCCATTTCTAAAAAATGGCGGAGTTTCGACCTATTATTGTCAAACTCAATGGTGAATTTGATCATCAATTGAATTGTGTCGGCGGACATGAATTCATGGTTTACATTCTTTCGAACAATATTTCTCTTGCGTATCTCCGGCAGAGCACTGACATGATGCTCGTTGCTTCTTCTCTTTCGTCTAACTAATTCATCCACTATATTGCTGCTTCACAAAAAAATGGAAGGATAATGATGGCTATCCTCGGCCACGGTATTGATCTAATGCGTCTGTGTGCTATTGACGTAGAGCCGGTTGTATTTCTTGTTTATCCTGAAGTGCAAAACCCTCAATTTGTTGTCACGAACCTAAAGATATTTCTAATTTCAGATGCTCTAATTGGTTTAGGGAGCACGGTACCAGAAGCAATCCCTCCGGAAGTGCTCCTTAAAAGGAAGTTCGTGTTGAGACTGATGAAGATTGTGAGGCGCATCTGGACTCATCATCTGATGATGATGAGGATGAAGATATTCCTGATGCTTTGATTAATTGTTCGTTACAGAATTTTGTTGCATGGATTTAGCGAGAGGGTGGCGTGAGCCAGGTTATGTATATGCTCGTTCCAGTCAACCGTCTCGCCACCAACGATGAGATTATATACGCAACATGGAAGCAACAAGCAACCGGTTACTTCTAATTGTTCCCCTTGATATATCCGATTTACAGTCGAGGCAGAACTTGTATCATGTTGTTGACGGGCATATGATCTAACGGCCACCCAATGTCCGCTAGGTAAAAATGGTAGGGTCCACTTATTTATATTAGCTCATTTAGTTATTTCCTCATTTAGTATGAGACACAAATAATGAAATTGTCCGAAAAAGCAAATGAGATATTAATAATGAAACAGAGGAAGTAATGTTTTCCTAGTTACAAAACATTCATTCGAAATATTACACTGGGCTGGAGCCTAGCCCAACTCACCAATAAATTTGCCGATGATTGTATTATATACTCTAATAACCTATTTGATGATTAATTATACATGTTTATTGCTAAGTGTATTATCATAATACAAGTTTTTTTTTAATGTGTTTTTATTAACTAGTAAGTGTTTACCACAATATAAGATCGAACAATAATTAAGATGAGCATTATGGTGTGTGTAGATTTGCTGATTTTATTCATACTACTTTTTGCCAGGTAACATGAGTCATTTAGTTTTCATCGCACATGCCGATCTAGCTGGCTCCAACGTGGGACTAACACGCATGAAGCTTTGGATTAGGCTTGAGCTCGTACAGATAAGTTATCTGATTGTTTTGAAGTTTTTTCCGAAATAAAAGTAGACTAGTAATTCTACCATTATTATCCAACAGCCCCACATTTATTTGCTTCAGGCGGCACGCCTAACAATAGCTTCTTGAAATCAATAATACTATTTGAAGCAAAATTGAGGATAAGATTGAATTATGAACTCTTACCAAACTTGCAATAAACTGCTTGCTGTCTGAATGACGCAGTGGGGTCTCTCTTAGATTGATACCCTAATAATACATATTGTCTCAATTTCGATCTGCTATTCTGCTTGTGTTTTTCTAGAGTTTCTTAAAGTTGATGCAGTCAAAATTAACTTTATGTTTATATGTCATAGACATGCATACATAAATTATCAAGTAATTCTTGAGTCAATTTCCAAAATAGACTTCAAAAAACCTCTTAGACTAATCTTCTTTAAGATCTATTTCTCAAATTAGTCTATCTTGTAAAGTTATCTCAAACCAATCTTCTCTATACCACATAGACATGCATGTAGATATTAAATATTTTATTTATAATGTCTTTTAACTTTTTAAGTAAAGATATGATCGACAAGTGACAACTAATGACAAAATATTTTATTGATGAAGAATACCATACCTAAACTAATCAGCTAAATTTAAAAATATAGTAATATTTTTAGTTAGATGTACGTGTGAGTTCTTATTTGTTCATCTAATTTGCAACTCAACTAAAACTTTTACAACAAAATTAATTTCTTTATTCAATTTAAAGTTTATTGATATTATTTTTTATTCAAAATTTTTTTAATTTTATATGGAGTAACTTAGTAATACATCATTACAATTTTTTTTTATATATAAAAAATGAACATTTTTTTTCCCGATAGGAATCAAAATTAGAGATAGCAATTGAAACTGGACACGACAGACCCGTCTGCCCCGGCTCGTGATGGGGTGAGTAATACTCAACCCTGCAGAAGCACGAGGCGAGTTCAGGTCCAATTTTTCCACCCGCCCCGCTTGCCCCACACCCGAATTTTTAATTTCCTTTTGTTTAATTTTATTATTTAATCTTATTCTATCTTATTTGAATTTTCTTATTCTTTAGTTTATATATCTCTAGGTAATAATGGATGATAGCCGTTATAAGAAATTCAAATAAAAAGTCTCCCTCCAAAAGAAATTAATAATAAGGAAATAAGAGAATTCAATTTAAAAAAAATTCAAATCTCATCAAAGCACTCAGGATTGTGTTCGAAATTTTTGAACCCGTCTAAATCTGGATCCGAGTTTGGGTTTGGGTCTCTAGGTTTAGGACCCGGGGCGGGTCCAGTCCTATACTACCCGCCTCTGATCCACCAATTTTCATGATAAAAGTTTAATTTGCACAATATTGTTGAAAATTCAATCAAGCAAGCCAAATTAAATCATCAATTGTTAGTGTCGTATATCTAAAAATATGTTATTTAATGAGAATGATAAAATAATTGGTAAATACATAAATTTTTCGTTGATATTAATTAATTTTTGAATTTTTGAATTTCTTAAACTCAAATATTAATTTAAGTATGATTACATTAATAAAAAAATTTACCTCCTATATATTGGGAAAAAGTTATTAGGTA
The DNA here is from genome assembly GCA_028984105.1 of Lavandula angustifolia. NCBI lineage: Eukaryota > Viridiplantae > Streptophyta > Magnoliopsida > Lamiales > Lamiaceae > Lavandula > Lavandula angustifolia. The sequence goes on from CM054804.1 coordinate 27,439,327, forward strand.
TTCGTAATATACACGTAAAGAAAAATGAATTAGAAATAAATAATTTGATAAAGTCTTTGACAGCTACATGAAAATAGTTTCACACCAAAGCTAGGTTAATCCAAAATAAAGTCCGTATATGTGAGTGATAATATGTGTTTATAGTCATTTGAGATATTAAAAATATAAATATAGCCACTCTTATAGAAGATATTCGTTATTGATCGAGCGCGATTCCATCATCCAGAATCGCGTGAACCAAATAAAATTTATATAAGTGAATCATTTGCATAGAAACTATACTTAAACAAGCACAACGTCAAGCAAGAAGTCGGTCCTTAGGGAAAAACAAACTATCTCTACTGACCTAAGGTTTTGGCTAGTAGTCACAATAAACTTTGGGTTATCTAAAACTAGGCAGAAAGGTAACATGCAATAAATAAGAGACAATTAACACGATAATAAAGACAATCCAGCTAAGGTAATTCCACACCACCCCTATCCGATCCTAGATCACTAGATGAATCAGTTGAGCTATGGCAACTTGGCCAGGACGCTGTGTTGAGCACAAGGGTCAAATCCTTCTATGCAGGTGTGACTGATATGTTGAGCATAGAAACAGTCACCTACCCAAGCAATTAACCTACCTTGTTGAGCAATGACTAGATTACTACCAAGGCGTATTAAGGGGGTGTTTGTGATAGCTTATCTGAATTAGCTTATAGCTGAAAGCTGTCTCGGGAAATGAATTTGGTGTTTGGGAAATCCAGCTTATAGAGCTGCTGAAAGCTATTTGGGCCCAAGATAGAGAATTTTCGTAAGCTGATATTGGGCAGCTGAAGTTGATAGCTTATAGCTTTTATAATTTTTAACATTTTTAATTAATACATTATGTTATAATTTTATAACTATTTTTTTTAACTAATGATCGATATTGCTTATTTATATGTATAATTTTTATTTCTCATTTAACAAAGAATAAGTAAATATTTGTTTTATTAATATAATTTATAATCCTTTTTATTTCTTGGTTTTAATTAATAATATTAATTATACTTAAATTTTTTTTCTAATTTTTATTTTAATATTTTTTATTAAAATACTATTTTATATGAGTGGAAATAATTTTTAAATTTAATTTGTGTAAAAATTCTAAATTTGTTTAATAAGTGAGAAATAAATAACATTTTCATTTTATAAGATACCACTTTATTAATATTTTCGACTATTAATTTTTGACTTTCAGCACTTTTTGCAAACACTTACAAATTATCAAAATCAACAGTTTTCAGCCACTTTCAGCAGCTTCCAACAACTTTCAGCACTTATCAATAAGTTTCAGCTATCCCAAACACCCCCTAGTACAGAGGAACTAGGTCCAGGTTTCTACCATGTTGGGCATTCAAAGCAGAAAACCTAGTTAATCTACGTTTGCCCAGAAAGAAGATACCTACTCAGACTGAGATCTAAGCAGTTCGCAACTATCTTAAACAGAGTTCGACAAAAATCTTATCTCAACCAATTATTAAGCACGTTCTCGTATCTCACGGGTTTTAGGGATGGGGCCTCATTACCTCAGCCAGCTTTGGGAGTCTAGCTACACATATTAACTAAAGGTGTTGAAACAAGCATGTAAAGGCAAGACATAACGCAGATCTGGGAATAGTAATTTTTTCTTAAGTAGTAGAAATCTAACATGAACATTGAACTTGAAAGGGAAAGAAACAACATGATACAAGCTCGAAAGCAACTAGATCTAAAAGCATGGAATATTCAAAGTATGAAAAAAACAAAATTCTTCTAAACAAGATAAAGAAAGACAGAAAGGTAAGGAATAACTTGAACAAACTCACATGCATATAGTAAAAATAGAAAGTAACTGGAAGTTGGAAGAAATAAATGAAGGCATTAAAGAGCTGAAATTAAAGATGTAAAGCTAACCAACATTTGTATTTATATTGAAATCTTCCCCACTGGAGAGCTTGAAGCTACGTTAGGCAGAAAACAAATGAGTTTTCTAGTTCTACATTATTGGCGGAAATTCTACAGAAATTTTGAGAGTGGTCAAAAGTTTTTTCTAACTAAGATTTTGTATGTTGGAGATGATTCAAGATTAGTCATATATCTCTCCTTTTCGGCTCCCTCAAAATATTTGTCTCGGTTGCCAGAATTGGTCAGAGCGGTAGGTAGGAGATCCCCTGTGCAAAGGTATGGAACGCTGGACAATGGTGATTTGACGTGTACTTTCTGAAGTCTAATTCCCTCCAGAGTTCAATAAAAAGATGTGGGTCGGGTTCTTGGGCTTGATTTTTCTTATTAACTCCCTGCTTTCGGCCTAGTGCATAATAGGTTCATCCTGGCATCTCTTCATGTCCATTTCCTTGCATTTTGGATAGAATCCACTTTTAGGCACATATTTTATTCTCTCTTCCAGCTGTATTGATTTTCATCGTTTTCCTTCTACATTAAGCTTGAAACCTGCATAATCAACGACACAAACACACGGATTAAACGGATAAATAAGCTACAAATCTAGGCTTATTAATTATCTATCTAAGTTTAAGTGTCTACAAATCTTACCCTAAATAGTCTTGAAAATGGATGTAGAATTTTCCAAATTTCATTTAATGATCAGGACTCATCATCGTCACTTCTGATTTGTGATCGTTAACTGAAGTAAGGTATGTATTTTAGCACAAATATTTTGATGTATTATATTCATATAGTCTTGTGGATACCACACTATAATGGTATTGATATTTGACAAATATGACCCACTTTTTTTAATAAAAAACTCCACATATATTAATGCCTAGGGGCGTAGCCACTAGTTAGCTGGGCTGGGCTCCAACCTCGTGCAGATTATCAGTCAATAACTAGTCTAATGACAAAATTTCTTAAAATGATGTTTGGTCTAGCTGTTCAGCCCTATCATAGTTTTTCATTTGTCCCAGGTCCGAATCCCTCTCGATGCAGCTTGCTCCTTTATTTTTTAATTTATCTTGTAGATATTATTCGTTTTGCATTTTCATTTTCCTCTTTTTTTCTTGCTAACTTTTTTTTAATTTGATCCCTCTTTGTTATAATATATCTTACTTCCTCTTATTTATAATATATCTTACTTCCACATTTTTCAATTTAGTTTCTTCTTATTTCATTCTTTTGTTTCCGTCGTATTTTCAATTTTCTTCTTTGTTTCTCAATTCTTTTCCTATGTTTGCATTTTACTCTTTCTATTTCACTAATACTTTTTTTTCAATCTTTTTTTTAAATTTCTAATCATATTATCGCTAGTTTATTTTAATTTTTTCTTTTATCCTTTTTTTATACATTTCTTATTTTCACACTTTTTTTCTAAAGTTGTCTGCATCTTAAAATGAAAAAAGAAATATGACATTTTTGTAAATATGGAATGCCCATTTTACTCTAATTAAAGTAGAGGGTCCACATCTAACTACACAATTATCCATTTCTAAACACTTTCTTAATCTTTATACTGGAATCTATTAAGACAACTTTAGTGGGACACAGAAAGTATTATAATATGTAAAAAATATATATATAAAATTACCGTGCCCAAGTATTTACTTTCCAGCCCACCCCATCGAGAAATTCTGGCTCTGCCACTATTAATGTCTTTATAGTATAGTACACATAAGTATATACGAATGTGACACATCAAAGCCGCTCAGGTTTTTTAGTCATTTCCGCAACATAGTGGATGTTATCATGATGTAATTTATATTTTTGTTATTTCATGTGATTATTTCATGCGGTCTTGAATCTTGATCTTGAATAGTTGAAGCCGCATGTAGGTCAAGTCAAAACAAGCCATTGAGTTGCCATGTATTTTGACCTTTTTACCCATCATTTAGAAAATTGAAATGTTCTACAAGTTGAAATTCAAAAGTCAATTCTTAAGTGCCCAAAACCAAAAATAACTTACGAGGCAGTTTATTTCATTCTTTTGTTATTATCATTATTATTATTTATTTATAATTATTTTGGATAGAGAAACAGTCTTATTCTTATAAACCTCTTGAAACTATCAAATCGTTGAATATCTCTATTGCGAAATTTCAATTCATACGGTCAACACCCTTCTATCTTCTCTCCAAGTCTCTCTATAAATACAAACAAACAACATTTACTCCACATTCAATCCACACAATTCGTATCTAAAACACAACAAAAATAAGCATTATTCTTCAGCCATTCAATATCTTTGAGAATCAAGAAAATGGCCACCCTAAGAGCTTCGTGCTTACTCTTAAACTCATCGACCACTTCTTCATCCTCCCACCAAAGAGGAAACGCAAAGGCTACGATCAATATCCCTAAAAGCGTCACCAACATCTCTCTTCAAGGCCTTGGAGCAAATCGATTCCAAGAACAACTGCAAGCTGAGAAACAGCCCACTCTCACTAATCCAAATGAACGAGATCAATTGCCGTGATCCCCTGCTCGTAGCTAAGCTCTACGCCATTCTTGAGGCAGTCGCAGATAGAGTGGAGATGCATAAAAATATTGGAGATCAGAGAGACAACTGGAACGCCCTTCTTCTCAACTCTATCAACGCTCTCACTCTCTCCGCCGCCACCATGGCTGGCATCGCCTCCATCAGCGGCGGTGATCCTGCAACCGCAATGAAGATATCTTCAACCTTCATGTACGTCGCAGCCACGGGAATGCTTTCCGTCATGAACAAGATCCAACCGTCTCAGCTCGCAGAAGAGCAACGCAATGCAATGAGGTTGTTCAAGCAGATACAGAATCAAATCAAGACAATTCTATCCACACGAAACCCAACTTCATTTGATGTGAAGGAAATGATAGATAAAGTATTGGCCCTCGACAAGGCCTATCCACTCCCCCTCCTCGGCGCCATGCTCGATAAATTTCCCGGTCGCCTTGAGCCGGCTGTTTGGTGGCCGGAGAATAGAAGAAAACAGCCGAAAAGAAATCAAGGCTACAATGGGTGGAATCCGGAGTTAGAGGAAGATATTAGAGAAGTAGTTAACTTGATAAAACGAAAAGATAAGGAAGATTACTTGAGGTTGGGTGGTAAAGCTCTCAAGCTCAACAAAATTCTAGCCATGAGCGGTCCTGTACTCACAGGCTTAGCCGCCGTTGGTTCTGCGCTGGTGGATTCACATTCCCACGTTGGCTGGGCTGCGGCGTTGGCTGTCGGCGGAGGTGCGTTGGCCACCGCCGCTAACGCCTTGGAACATGGGGGGCAAGTAGGGATGGTGTTTGAAATGTATAGGAGCAATGCGGGATTCTTTAAAATGGTGGAAGAATCGATTCAGTCGAATTTGAATGAAGATGATGTAGAGAGAAGAGAGAACGGAGAGATGCTGGAATTGAAGGTGGCGTTGCAGTTGGGAAGGAGTTTATCAGAGCTCAGAATTCTGGCTGAGGATTCTTCCGTTAAAGGGGAAGCCATTGATGAATTCGCGAGCAAGCTTTTCTAAAGGATTTGCGGTTATTAGTTAATTAAGCTAACACCAATTCTTTCATTGTTTGTGCAAATCGTGCTATGTTCTTAATTATTATTATTTTTTTGTGTAAATCGGAATTATATTACTGTAAATCTATATACAATTAAACCTTTCTAAATTCATATTGTTGGGACCGTTAGATTTTATTATTTTAGGGAGATATTTATTTATCTATAAATTAATATAAATTTAGAAAGAGTTTTCGAATTATAACGAATCGAGTTTTAATTAGATGAATATAACAAGTTATAATCAATTTATCTATATACCATAGTTAATGTCTAGAAACAATGAATTATATTAATTTATTAAGAAATAATGAATTTATTTATTTAAAAAACAAGCACAATAGTATATTTAACATTCATTGACAATGGTATATGGTGAGAAAAAAAATAAAGAAGAAAGAAATTGACGAGAAATGCACATTTAGCGAGGTCAATGAGTAGGGACGGGGAAAAATGGTGGTCCCATGACTTTTTTCTTCTCTCCAAATATGAGGAGAAAGTAAGAGAGATGAAATATATTGACGAATTTATAGTCATAAAAAAAATTGTAGACTCTATTTTAATAAAGACATTTTTGTCTTTTTGAATTAAGACATTTTAATAAGTGGCAATGTTCCAAATTAATAAAAAGTTACCATTTATTTCCTACTTTATCATCCTATCTCTTCTACTTTATCATCCACTCTCATTATTATACGTATTTTCTCTGCTACTTTATCATTTCATCTTTATTACTTTATCATTTACTCTCATTATCTCACCCATCTTCTCTCTCATACTCTTTCATTATCACACTTATTTCTCTCCTACTTTATTATTTACTCCTCTCTTATACTTTATTACATATTCTCTTAATTCTCGTGTCGAAAAGAAATGCGCCACTAATAATGCGACGGATGTAATATTTATCTTTTCTCACTTTCTATACAACCAAACAAGGAAGATAGAGAAGAAAAATGTTCTCTCTCTTCTTTTTTTTCTTCTCCTTTTCTCTGAATTTAAATACTATATTAAATCCATGTTATTTCTCACATATCTCTTTCTCTTTACAACCAAACAAGGAAGATGGAATCAGTTATGCACAAGGAAACACTTATTGCATATAGGACTCTTCACAATTTTATGGTGCAATTCGAGAAAATAATATTGGAATTTATTTATGCAAATAGAAAAGTTATCTATGAGATTCAATTAGATTTAAGTTTTAAGAAAAAATAGTTAACACTTAAAAACACCAAAATCTTACTACTATTTCATAAATCTGCTTTAGTGTAATTAGTAATTTTAAATGATTATTAATTTATAATATTGACGGGACTATATATTTATATTGAAGTTTTTTGAAAATTATTATATTATTATATTATCGAATTTGATGATTTTTTACACTGACTTAAATTGGATTAGAGAAAAATATTGTTTTAGAGAGATTATTAATTTACTGAATATTAAATTGTAGATTTTCTATTGTATAAAACAACGTATATTTTACTTGACCATTCATTTTCCTTAAAACTTTTTGAGATAAATTCCTCGTAAACCCCATTCAGAATTGTTGTATGAAGACACGGGATATTGGGGTTGACTTTTGAATATAAAATCTAAAGAGCTCAATCTTTCAATTCTTGGAATTGTATCACTCATTTAGTGGACTTGGTTATATATTGATAAGTTCTTTGACCGGCAAGCGAAATTTTATGTGTTGGATTCTGAATATAGAGCCTAATTCGTGACCGTAGATTTATAGCTGCGGCGGCAAGTATTTTTAAACGCAATGGTTAGTCAATGATTCCTTAAAAAAATAAAATTGTATGATATGGATTTAGATATATTAATAATACTTTTCTATTTAATATATTTAGATATGCATTGATGGTGTATGATGTGGTTACATTATGGCTGAGGCTTACACGGGATCTATGCTGTCCAGAAGCACCAGTCAAGATGATGTGAACAAATGCAACAACCTAAGAAGTAGCATTGATGTCCAAACTCACAGATAGGGATGCAACGTAATTTCTACTGAAATCTTATATATGACATTAATCTTGTACAACTTTCTTGCATTTTCAGGGAAAATCTCTTTAACAACCTGAATGGACGTAGGAAATGAAAGGTCTCACTGAGGTTTGGCCGAATTGGCCATCGAAAATATCTATTTTAAAATGCCATTTAAATATTTTATTAATTACTTTAAAATATTGTTGATTAACTGTTGACCGACATAAAGTTTAACGGAATGACCAATTGCACCAAATTTTCATAGTTCAGGAACCAAAAAAAATAAAAGACTATAAACTAATTTTGTCAAGTAATCAAAGATTGGGACTATTTAGGACATTTTACCTAAAATTTATTATGATCTCTAATAACTTTATTTTGTCAGAACTCTGATGCACCTGCTTTGAATGATTCAACTTCTTTATTATATTAGAAAAAATGCTTAATTTTAGAAATTACTGTATTTTAAATACTTTCATATTAGTTTCTTTTAGCTTGTGCTTTTAAAAAGCATCTCTTGACCAGCTTATGGACTTATGCTTATTGTGGTTTATTTTAAGTTCCCAAAAAGCAGAAGCCTACATTCTAAGCATTAAGGCAGTGTTTAGAACTACTTAAATATGTTGTATCTGCATTTTTTTTTACCACATAAGCACTTTTTTTAATATTTGGAATGTATGCTCTGCTTTTTTCAGATAAGCTTGAATAAGCAAAGACTCTTAAACTGGTCAGATGGTGCTTTTTAAAAGTGGAAACTAAAAAAACTAAAAAGCAGCTCATGAGAGTGTTTGCAAAACTGCTTTTGCTAGACGCCGAAAGTGTGCAGGATCTTTGCCTTATGATTTTCGTCTAAAGATTCTCAAATTGGGGAGAATTGAGTCTGTCCTAAAATTCGCATATACATTAAACAATTAGGGCATTATTGACAGAATAATAATATCATTAAAAAATAAAAATAAAAATATAGTGACGAAATATCCCGTCAATAAAACTAAAGAAATTTAATTTTAAATAAATTATTGTAATATTGCTGACGGAATATTCCGCCTTTATAAGCTATACCTATACTAATGGAATTATCCGTCAGTAAAACTAAATAAATTTAATAAGAAAATTTTAATTAAGTTTAATTGACGGATTTTTCAGTCAATAAAAGTTAAAAAAGAAAAAAAAATCAACTAAGTTTACTGACGAAATTATTCCCTCAGTAATACAAAGACGGACGTCGGTAAATTTTAAATACTCAATCCGCCAGTAATTCGTCGATATGTGTCGACCCTTATTTTCCGTCAGTAATTCCGTCGGTAATTACCAGTTTTCTTGTAGTGTTTGAAAGCTAAAGCAGACACTTATATTTCGATTGATTCACCTTTTGATAAATTAAATTACCCAAATCAATTCATAATGAAGTTATAATAATTATACTTCTATTTAAATTTTATATTTAATATATTTATTGATTTTAAATTTTATAATGCTTTATTATCTAAATTAAATTACTAAAATTTAATTGTATAGATAATTAAATTTCGATTGATTAATCAATGAATATTTTAAATTGGGGTGATCAAATTCATAATGAAATAGACTATTAATTACACTGGTTTTTAAATTTAATATTTAACATATTCATTGATTTTTAAAATTTTGAAATATATTTTATTATCAAAATTAAACAACTATAATATACTCGTATATAATATCATCGACTTTGGGTGGCGCTAGAACTAATTGCATAGCGGCGCTAGAATTTATCATATAACGGCGCATTTATTCTTCAGCTAGTGTAAATAAATTTTATTTATGAAATTTGTTATTAAATTTAGAAATAAATTGGTTGTAGAATATAATAATAAAAATCTTCATTTCATAAAATATAAATACTAAATAAAATTTAATTTAATGGGAGCCGTCATGAAGGCACCGGCTCAATACTTTTCTTTATATTATACACAATCGAATCATTTATATTATCGAAAAGCATTTGAATCAAGTCGTCGTCGCAATTCATAAAAACCTTAATTCTTCTATCATCGTATGTGCTTGTTCAATAAAACAAATCATAGCATGTAGTCGAAGGATTGCTTTTCAGGTTCCGGTGAATATCTGCTATTAACCGATGAATGTTGAAATTAATCGACGTATAAAATAATAACTCGTCACCACCAACATACTCAGATATGTTCCCTGACCCTATGTCTAAGAATAATATGCTGACATATCATCTAATAAAGATAAAATTATTTTTTAACATTAATCCTAACATAAATATATAGTATAATCGCTATCGTCTAGTCATGAACAATCAAGATTCTAAAAAATCAAAATGCATATTTAAAACGATGTTTTAACCGTTTAAAGAAAAATTAACTCAGATAAATAAATTTAGATACAATAGGATAACTTACCGGATCTATGCATTCTTTGTCCCGTAAAAACTAGAAAACTTTGAAAGTGCTCTTGAATAATTCCGAAGGAATTTTCGTCTCAAATAGGAGTAATATATAAAACTTATATTATACAACTTATTCATACATTTAATTTACTGTTTAGAGGTAATTGAACTAATTTATTGAGTTGGCAGTCGTGAACTTGGTGGACACGATGATTAGCTAATCGCGGATGCATCAATTTATTAAGTTGACAGTCGTGGGACCTACCAACCAATATTAAAATGGTTTTTCTTAACCATGTATTGGTGCACATACATATTCTTTCAATAAATTAAAGAAAATGCATACAAAACTTATACTTTTAAAATGGTGAGTATAAAACATATGTGTATATTGTAAGTGGGTATTCTTATATATTACCACAAAATTTAATATTGAAGAGAGAGAGATGAGCGGCTGGAATGTGGGGTCGGCGCCGTCCTCTACCACCCCCACAAGATTTTATACCTCGGCAGAAGCAGTTAACTACACTTTTATGCATCCATATAATATTCCAAACCCATATGACCCTGGAGTGCATCATATTCAAACTATGTTGTATAATTAATTATTAGTATTACATTAATTATGCATATATACAGACCCTCAAAACCCACAAAAGTCAAATGCTTAAAAGCAGTTGACTTATCATTTCCTCTCTATATAAACAGCGGCCTGTCTCTGGTTTCGTATCGCTCATCATTCTGGTTTCTAAACACTTTTCAAACTCAAATTTAATTAGAGAGAGAGAGAGAGAGAAAATGATTTGTCTGTACGCAGAAACGCAATTATCCACTTCTTTTTGTGATCTTCTACACTTGTATATCCAGATTTTGCAGACTTTCGTTAGATTCTGCAACTTCCTTCTTGACCCTCATCATCTACCCGAAAGCAGAGAGAATGCGGACTGGGAACTGGATCTTCCGGTATCCCTCTTTTAAACAAAGTATGACGGTGGAGAAACGGTTTCTGATGATCAAGAAATGTGTTCGATTTGCTTGGTGGAGTTCGAGGAAGAAGATTCGGTTAACAAACTGCCCAAGTGCGGTCACTTGTTTCATGCAGAATGCATGGAGAAGTGGGTGGACAGATGCCAGTTCACCTGCCCTCTTTGCCGGTCATCTGTGTAGCGACTTCATTCATCGCCATGCAAATCTAGGCCTCCTCCTTTTTGCATCGATCATGATTTGTAGAATGTGTTTTGCATTGTATATATGATACCAACATTCCTGCTACTGCACAAACAATTTTAGAGGCACGAGTTGCAGCGGCTCTTTCCATAAACAATGTCTAGCTAGTAAATCTTAAATTATTCATTAAATAGTTTTAATTTATGCTCTGAAGCACAACACTTAATGCAATTTGTTCTAATTTAAATATCTATGCCCATCAGTGGATCATACGCATGTTAATCAGAAGAAAAACTTCATAACTAGTTTATTTTTTTACGGTTGAAAAGGTCGCATCTTTATTATTCTTATTTAATCTGCAATCAAACTCTAAAAACTTTTTTGATAATTCACTCTTTAGAATGTACCTATTTCGAAATAACGGGGATGGATGAGAATTGAACTCGGATCTCATATAAGAGTGAAGAATATCAACTAAGTTCTACTCGACAAAAGGACAAACACAACAAGAAATTCACCGTATACCGGCGGAATTTTCCGTCGGTAAACCGTAATATTCTGTCGGTAATAAAATTGTCGATGGAATACCGACGAAAATATGGCGTCGGGTCTGGCTTTGTCGGTAAATATTACCGACGGATTACCGACGGAATATTCCGCCGGGAGAATGTCACCGGATATTCTGTCGGGGCGTAACCACCGATGTTTTACCGACGGAATATATCCGTCGGTAAAGTTTACCGACGGAAAAGTCTGTCGGTAATTTTCGAACTTTACCGACGGAATTCCGTCGGTAATTTTTTTTTTTAATAATTTTTTTTATATTTTCGTACCCAGTTCTCGACAACCTGCATTTTTTTAATCAACCAACACAGCACATACATATAACTATTAAAATCAAGTCAAAAAACAAACCGAAACGGAAATATAAATATATAAAATCCAAATATTCAGTATATATACATGACACATATATAAGTCAATCATAAAGAGGTGGCAGGAGGGGACTGATTGCTGTCGTCCGGAGGGTCTCGTCGGCTAGAGGAACCCATCATCTCCATAAGCTGGTCCATCTTCACATTCATGAATGCGACCGCTCCCCGGAGGCTCCTCCTAGCCGCCGACTCCTCCTCCGGGCCGGCGCATGATCTCGGCATTGCTCTGGGATGGCCCAAGTGAAGAAGTAGAAGAGCGGCTGGCGGCGTTGATGTAGCCGCTCCCTTCCTCGCCGAAACCGTACAACCGCTGCTTCTTGTCCCGAACCCCTTCCAACCGCAGATAAATCGCATTTTTATCCGCGTTGGGGCCTTGTTCAGCAGCAATCCGATCCACCTCCGCCTATTACAATATAAAAATAGAAATTAGTGAAACTCAGAATTCTAGAATAATATTCTATATATTGTAATTGTGTGCTTACATGAAGTCTCGCCGCCTTCATGTTGGAGAAGTCTCCACCTTTGTAATGGAGACTCTGGAAAGTGTCAAAGGCGGTGGACTCTAAGGAGCATCCCCTCTGAGAAGCCTATTCATCACATGCATAAACAAAATTATGTCAAAAACAAAAACATAAGAAGCTAAAAAACTTATAAAATGAGACTTACCGTAGACTGGGAGTACTGTAGGGCTGACCGGGACCCTCCTTTGTGCTTGCTCATCCCGGCGCCCGGCTCTGGCTCTGACCTGCGGCACTGGGAAGCAGTCTCCGACTTTTGGAGTACCTCTGGACGCATCCAGTACTCGTTGAGGGCCGCCCACCTCTCTGTGTTGATGTAGTCCGGTTTTTGAGGGCACCTTAAATTCCTCAAAATACTGCTCCTTAATTTCAGGAGGAGTCAGCTTCCAAGTGAACCCAGTCGGGTTATTAATCTTCTTAAAACACTCAACGATTGTCGAGGCCAATCCAGATGGCTCAAGCAATCGCCTATTATTGAAAAATGGTTAATCCAAGTTATACTTGATATATTTAAAAGTAATAAAACCAATTATTACATACCCCTCAGGTGAGATCTCGAAACAACGGCGATTATCCACCGAGTAAGAGTCGGTAGAACCCTGATGGGGCCCAGCCGACTCAGGGGGACTGCCCCCATAGCTAGACGACGACGGGGGTGCTCCACGCCCAGCAGGAGCTGATATAGTCCTGCCGTCACGACCTCTGGGAGGCGCCATGTACCTGAAAACAACGAATAATCATTAATTGCTTTTGGCAAAAAAAATAAGACAAAATTCTTTTAAAACCTGTAAGTTGTACTAGTCATCACTAAAGTCCTCATCTTCTAATGTCAGAACATGTTCTTCTTCATCATCATCTCCTTCGTCAAAATCTTCCTCATCGAGTTCTATTGTTTGACGTGGATGAGATAATGTTATATCAGCTTCTACTGTCGCGTGGTTACGTACTGGTGGGTTTAGTATGTCATCCTCTTGAAATGCTTCATCTAATGAAGATTTAGTTGGCAAATCTATCTTAAATCTCGGTTTAACTTTACATACTTCCAACCACGCCTTCCTAGATTTGTTCACACTAGGATATGAACAGTAATACACTTGATGCGCTTGTGATGCCATGACAAATGGTACATAGTTATGCAGTGGTTTCGTTTGATCGATAGAAACCAACTTGTATTGTGTATGTACATAAGTGCCTCTAGGGGTCGGGTCAAACCATAAGCACTTGAACAACATGGTTCGTTTTATTGGTAAACTCGGGTACTCAACTTCACATATCTCCACCAACTGTCCATAATAATCAAGTGCATCGGAACCATAATTCTGCCTATGTACACATACTCCGCTATTCATAGTGGACTTTCCTACCCCATGTGATAAAGTATGAAACTTATATCCGTTCACAACATAACCAGAGTACGTATAAACCGCTACTAATGGACCTTTTGCTAAATCCCGTATATACGGATTCATCTCATTGCAATAAGAGGATGAAACCTAAGAACATAAGAAGCTAATTAGCAAAACAAAACATTGTTCGAAATTATTTAGATTGGATACTGAATCGTACATATGTTTTGAACCAAGCTCCGAATTCCTGCTCAACCGATGTTTGGTAATCTTCATCTGATATATTTGGACATGCACGCCAAATTTCTTCCTCAAATATGCTTCATTAAAGTTGGTTTAAGTCGTTACATATATTACACAAGTTAGAAAATAAGACAAGCAAATTATAGAGAACACTCACTTGTGATATTCTGTAACCTCGTCGCAGTTCAACAAGATGTATAAGTGGGCGGCATTATACTCCTTCTGATCAAGATATCTCATTGACTTCGCGCCAATTGGACGACCTTTTGGACGACATATAGAGGGGACATCTATGTTGTCGAACGTCGGGCCTTCTTGTTCCACCTCGCAATTGCGAGGCATCCTCCTCAGCCTAGTGTGGATATGATCTTCAAAATAGTACGAGCAGAAATTTGATGCTTCTTCAGCTAAATAAGAATTGCATATGGATCCTTCCACACGAGCCTTATTGCCAACATATTTTTTCATTTTCCCTAAATATCTGATGAAGGGTGGTTCAATGCATAATAATTAATACCGGGATATTGAATAGGGAAACGATAATATGAATGATATTATACCTCTCAAATGGATACATCCATCGATATTGAACAAAACTAGCTAAACGAGCTTCATCAGCTAAATGCACCGGGAGATGTTCCATTGAATCGAAGAAACTTGGTGGAAATATGCGCTCCAGGTTGCAAAGAGTAATTGGAATACTCTCGTTTAGTCTCCACATATATTCAATTCTTATAGCATGAGAAGTTAAGTCTCTGAACTATAAGCTCAACTCTGTAATTGCCGTCCAAATAGGTTGTGGGAGAAGTTCACGAAATGCAACCGGTAGAAGCCGTTGCATGAAGACGTGACAATCATGACTTTTCATCCCAAACATTCTCAACTTACTCATATCTACACATCTGCTCATGTTGGACACATAACCATCCGGTAGTCTAAGCTGCTTCACCAACATTAATAATGCCTGCTTCTCTGTATGACCCAGCATGTAACATGCTTTCGGATAATGTCTGTCACTCTCGTTAAGCTTCTTCAGTTCAGGCCTAGCACAATATGTATTCAACTCTGCTCTAGACTTCGGCGTGTCCTTGGTCTTTCCTGTCACATTTAGGACAGTGTTGAACACATTATCAAGCACGTTCTTCTCAATGTGCATGACATCGAGATTGTGTCGAAGCAACAAGAATTTCCAATAAGGAAGATCCCAGAATATGCTTCTTTTCTTCCAACCCGTAACATTTTCTTTAGATGCATATTGTTATAACCATCGTAGTCTTTGGTGACTTTCACAAAATCATAAGCCTCAATTTGACTAAGTATATCTTCTCCTGTTCTCATGTCAGGGGGTGAACGTGCTAGAACTTTATTTTTAAGGAAAGCATTCTTATTTCGTCTGAAAGGATGATTTAGTGGTAGAAACTTTCTATGATTGTCAAACCACGACATCTTACCACTCTTCTCAAGATAAAATGCATTTGATTGTTCCATGCACTGTGGGTATGCGAATTTCCCAGCTGTACTCCATCCAGACAACATTGAGTAGGCCGGAAAGTAACTAATGGTCCATAGCAAAGCAGCTCGCATATTGAAATTTTGCTTCTTTGAAACATCATACGCAGACACGCCATCTTCCCATAACTCCAATAATTCGGCTATCAACGGCTGTAGAAAGGCATCCAAGTTATCTTTTGGATTTCGAGGTCCAGGCACCAACACCGTGAGAAACATGAATTGATCATTCATGCACATGCCAGGCGGCAGATTGTAAGGAGTTAGAATAACTGGGCACAAAGAGTATTGTTTCCCAAATTGAGTAAATGTTTGAAAACCGTCTGTAGAAAGACCTAATCTAACATTTTGAATCTCCGAGGCAAAATCAGGAAACGTCGAGTCCAAGTGCTTCCATGCTGGAGAGTCTGTAGGATGACGCATCACTCCATCGTCCACTGATGAAGCATGCCAACGCATGTGAGGAGCGGTTGCATTAGATGCATACATCCGCTGGAGTCTAGGAGATACAGGAAAGTAATACATTTTCTTAGCGGCCACTAATTTTTTCTTCCCTTTCCTACTAGATTTCGGACTGTAATCTAAATATCGCGAGGTACCACAAAACTTACAACTCTCCAATTCATTATCTTCCCGCCAATATATCATACAGGAATTTGGACAACAGTGAATCTTCTCTACCGGCAACCCCATGCCACTAAGCAATCTCTTAGACTCGCTGAAGTTATTAGGAATCAAATTTCCTTGGGGAAGCATATCTGTGACATATGATTCTCAGCCTTCAAGTTCATCATCTGAACTGCTGCAGACAATTGTGAGTAGGTCTCACAACCAGGCCACAACTCCGTGTCGACTGCCTGCAACATTTCATAGATCTTGCTTGCTTCATTATTTGGTGGCTCCTCAATATCCGCATCATTATAATTTGGCCCAGCATGATCCATTACCATCCTCTGATAGGAGGCCGATGTGTCATTTTGCACATTTCTCGTAGCTTGCTCATCTAGGGTTACGTATTTTTCCCCATGAGATGACCAAACTTTATATTTTTTAACGAATCCCTTCATATAAACGTGCTCTCTTACAACTTGTGTAGTCAAAAATAGCTTATTATTACAATTTTTACTTGGACATCTAATTTTTTCCCCGTCTGTATAAGTTGTCTGACTACTTGCCCAATCAATGAAATCCTCAATGCCATTCACAAATTGAGGATTCAATGAATCGTCTACTGCCCACCGTGTATACATCCACGAACGACTCATTATTTCAAATCCTAATTAAAATTGTTCACTAAAAGTTCTACGATCACCTCAATCCTGTGTAAACACACGAGCATTAAATATGTTTTTCATTTTTGAAAAATATAGGAAAAGTCATTTGTAAAGGTTCAATTTGATTCCCCTAATTTTATGACTCTCAAACAAGAACCCGAGGAACAAACGGTTTCTTATGCAAATAATCACAAAGGCATTTCAAGACATAGTAACCAGATTTCAGTCAAGAGTACGCTGCTAATATAAATTTGTGCATAACATTGTGCAGATGAAAAAAAGAGGAAAACTAAGGAGAGTAGCAAAACAGAAACCGCAAAGGCAGTATTGCCTATATAAAACCAGAAATTGTATGATTTACATAATAATTCACAGTATAACCGTCTAATTTTGTAGGTAATTTATTGGAGGGCAACATTGGCCATCAATTTTGGGATACGAAATCTGCCCCTTGAAAAAAGTCTACAAACGTATCTAAAATACAATCTATAAAACCTCCCCTGAGCTGAGCATCCTGTAGGCTATGACTCAACTTGCATGTATAGAAATCGGCACACTATACCATATAATATTTATACAGTCATATTTAGATATGCATTGTCCAAGTTGGTACAGATTCTCCCATCTTACAAATAAAAGTCTCCAAGTCTTGATTAATAGCTTCAAAATTAAGGAGGAACATGATTGGCAAAGACATGATTAATCAAATATATTCCCAAGTATTTCGCACAAGAACCATGATATAAAAATAAAACACGACTTCCTACAAGATTTCCTTGCCAGAACTCCAAATTCTTATAGCAAATTGAAGAACACAAAAAGGGGAAACAATATTGATCCACATACCTTCTTGTGCAAGAAGAGGGGGAAGAAGAGGGGCATCCGGCGGGGGGAGGCGACGACGGACGAGACGGAGGGGGGGGAGGCGGCGACGATGGCGATGGAGGGGGGAGGCGGCGACGACGGCGATGGAGGGGGGAGGCGGCGACAGCGACGGTGGCGATGGAGGGAGGAGGGAGCGAGTTGTGGGGGGAGAAATGTGCTGGTTCTGCTGTCTGCCCGATTAACTAATTAGGGCTTACCGACGGATTACCGACGGATGTTTCCGTCGGTAAAATTTATACTAATTGCCGACGGATTTTTCCGTCGGTAAAATTTACACTAATTGCCGACGGATTTTTCCGTCGGTAATAAAATGTTTTAAAATTAAAATAATTTAAAAAATAAAATCAGATTTTGCCGACGGAATATTCCGTCGGCAATAAAAAAAATTTTAAAAAAAATAAAAAATAAGATTTAACGACGGATTATTCCGTCGTTAAATCACCTACGGAGTTAATCCGTCGGCATTCCGTCGGTAAAATCGACGTCCAACATTCCGTCGGTAAGCCGACCCGTGTTTTTATTCCGTCGGTAAAATGCTTAAATTTTGTAGTGAAAATTAATGGCCATTGCAATATTTTTGTTTATTTATTTAGTTTTTGTTGTGTTATAAAATACGAGTATATGAAATACGAGAATATAAATAAAACAAGAACACAAGAATTTACGTGGTTCGGTCAATATACTTACGTTCACGGGCGGAGGGAAGAAAATTCACTATAAAAGAGGAGAATACGAACTCGGGTCTCCGGAATATATTCCTAGACCCAAAAACTTATTCTTGGATGTGTGTATAAAATAATGAGGGAACCTATCTATTTATAGGGAAAATTAATGATAAACTTCATTAATTATCCGATGTGGGATAAGACTCAATTTCCTTAAAGGATTAGGATTTGAGACATATAATATAATAAATCTCCACCTTGGTGAAAAATCCCTAAAAAACGAACAAACTCCAACCATGATAGGAAAAACTCCACCTCCTCCACAAAACCCCTAAGAGTATAATTCATCAAGTAAGGCTAACTAAATCCAAGCAATGTTTGAACTTAGCAAAGGGAAGCACTTTTGTCATCATATCAACAAGATTGTCATGAGTACTAATTTTGCTCACAATTATATCACCGCGAGCAACAACTTCACGTGTAAAGTGATAACGCACATCAATGTGCTTAGTCCTCTCATGAAACATATGACCTTTTGTGAGACAGATAGCACTTTGACTATCACAAAAGACGGTTGTAATCTGCAACTCTTTCTTCAACTCCCCAAACAAACCTTTTAACCAAATAGCTTCCTTACAAGCTTCTGTGATGGTCATATATTCAGCCACCATAGTGGATAGCGCAACGGTGCTCTGCAAAGTAGACTTCCAACTAATAGCACAACCACCAATGCTAAAGATATAGTCTGTAAGAGATCTTCTTTTATCTAGGTCACTGGCAAAATCTGAATCTACATATCCAACAATTCCATCACTGGTCTTTCCAAACTTCAGACAAACGTCACTTGAACCTCTCAAATAACGAAAAATCCATTGAACTACTTTCCAGTGTACTTTTCCATGATTTGCGAGGTATCTGCTAACAACACTCACAGCATGTGCTAAATCCGGACGTGAATATACCATAGCATACATGAGTGACCCAACAACACTAGAATATGGAGCTCGTGACATGTAGTCAACCTCCTCATCTGATTGTGGCGACAAAGTAGATGAGAGTCTGAAATGAGCTGCTAACGGAGTACTAATCGGCTTTGCATTCTACATGTTGAACCGATGGAATTTTTTCAATATACCCTTTCTGACTTAGGCATAATGTACCTGCTTTTCTATCTCTAATAATCTCCATACCAAGTATCTTCTTTGCAGCTCCTAAATCCTTCATATCAAACTCAGCATTGAGTTGGATCTTCACCTTCTTAATCTCCTCTTGACTGTTTGCAGCTATCAACATGTCATCAACATATAATAGGAGATACACAAATGACCCATCTTCACAAACTCTGTAGTAGACACAACTATCTGAAGCACTACTCTTAAAGGCATGAGTTATCATAAAGTGATCAAATGTCTTATACCACTGCCTCGGTGACTGCTTCAAACCGTAGAGAGATTTATTCAAGAAACATACATAGTCTTCCTTCCCAACAACTGTGTGTCCCTCAGGCTGCTGCATGTAGATGCCTTCCTGTAGATCTCCATCCAGAAATGCGGTCTTCACATCAAGCTGCTCAAGCTCCAAATCATGCATAGCAACAATACCAAGTAAAGCTTGTATTGAAGTATGCTTCACCACTGGAGAGAATATATCATTGAAGTATACACCGGGAACTTTACTATAGCCTTTAGCAACCAATCGCACCTTGTATCTTACATCTTCAACTCCTGGCGTGCCTTCCTTTTTCTTAAATACCCATTTACAGCGAACGACTTTCTTGCCTTTAGGTAGCTTCACTAGGTCCCATGTACGATTCTTGTGAAGCGATTCCAACTCTTCTTGCATAGCACCAATCCATTTTGTAGAATCCTTTGAAGTAATTGCCTCCTTATATGTGGAGGGTTCCTCACAAGACTCAACTTCCTCAGCCACATTCAAAGCAAAAGCAACCAAATTACTTTCAATGAGTGTTTCAGGACGCTTTATCACACGCCTTCCTCTATCTTTTGCAATGCAGTGTTGTGGAGCTTTAGGTGGTGGTTCTTGATCTGAAATCGAATCTTCTTGAGAAGTTGCCGCATATTTTGATTCGATTTCCACCTCAACTTGTGAATTAGATTCTTGCGGAGCATCAATGCAAGAGTCTTTAGGTGTTGCAACGTGTATCATCGAACTTTCATCAGAGATAACATCTGATGATAACCTTCCTTGTTTCTGGACACCAAAGTTTGTAACCCTTCACGCCATGCTTATATCCTAGAAAAATGCACTTTTTCGAACGAGGATCTAATTTTCCCTCCATATCATGCACATAGGCGGGACAACCAAAAATCCTCAAATCAGAATAGTTTGGTGGAGTACCAGACCATACCTCTTGTGCGGTCTTCTTGTCAAGTGCAGTAGAAGGAAATAGATTGACAAGATGACAAGTCAAATTTGCTGCTTCAGCCCGAAAACTCTTTGGTAGACCAGAATTGAGAAGCATGCAACGCACCTTCTCCATCAACGTTCTGTTCATCCGTTCGGCTACACGATTATGATGTGGAGTATGACGAACGGTGTGATGTCTCACAATCCCTTCAGCCTTGCATAGAGAATTAAATTCGTCAGAACAGAACTCTAGACCATTTGCTGCGTAAAAAACATTTCCACGACCTCCCCGTCTGCTTTTCTATCATAACTTTCCAATCCTTGAAAGTGGAAAACACTTCACTCTTTTGCTTCAGGAAGAAAGCCCAAACTTTTCTTGAGTAATCTTCAATAATAGTCAGCATATAACGTGCACCTCTATTGGAGGGCACCCAAGACGGACCCCAAACATCAGAGTGGATGTAATCCAAAATACCTGTTGTATAGTGTGTTCCTTTAGAGAACTTAACTCTTTTCTGTATACCCAGAACACAATGTTCACAAGACTTCAGTTTGCTGATGCTCTGTCTAACAAGAAGTCCTCGTTTGCTTAGTTCAATCATCCCATTTTCACTCATGTGGCCGAGATGCAAGTGCCACAATCTAGTGACCTCGCTGTCAGTGACGTGGTAGCAACTGCAGCATCTCCCGTGAATGTGGAGCCTTGCAAGACATGCAAATTTTCAGTTTTTCTATATCCCTTCATCACTACAAGAGAGCCTTTGCTAACGTTCAGAACTCCATTTTCACCAACATACTTGTACCCTTTAGCCTCAAGGGTATTGAGTGAGATGAGATTCCTCTTTAAATCAGGCACGTGTCTGACATCTCCAAGTGTTCGGACTACTCCATCGAACATCTTAATTTCGATAGTTCCAATCCCTGTAACCTTGCAAGGTGCATCGTTTCCCATAAGCACAACTCCTTTTGTAATTGACTCATATGTTGAAAACCAATCCCGATTGGGACTCATATGATATGTGCAACCAGAATCTATAATCCATTCATCACGATGCTCACGAACCAAGTTGGCAGCAACAAGAAGATCACTGTCACTCGAATCTTCATCAGCTACTCCGGCCTCACCAATTTCTTGTTCCTTTTCTTTTTGTTTGTGTTTTCCAGATGTATCACCACCAACCTTGTCATTTGGATTCTTCTGGTTCTTTCTCTCTAATTTCCAGCATTCAGATTTGATGTGACCGGACTTGTTGCAATAATAACACTTAATGCGAGGTCCTTTCACCACCAGAACTTCTTTCTTGTGGCCTTCCTCGAGCAATAAGACCCTCTCCTGAATCCTCAAAATTAGTGATCTCGTATACATCCATATCAGTTATGGACTTAAATTTCGAGTCCATGGCTATTCGCCATGAATCTGCATCTATATCTCACACTGCTTCGTTGTAAGTCCAGGGATCCACGGTATCTTGTTCATCTACCGAGAGATTATCAGATGTCTCCCCAGTGAACATATACCGATCGGTGTAATTATCACTCTCCCACTATGTCGAAGAGTGTCAGGCGCTGTGTGAACAGATTGTGAAGTTGCTCGTGGAGCTCTATCTTGCATAACTGGCTCTATGAGTGGATCTCGATCACCTTGTAATTCCTTAAGGATGATCTCGACTCGAGACTTGTGATTAATAATTTAATCCTCCTCTAAGAACCGAGCGTTGGTGTTAACAACGATCTTCTGTTCTTTAGGATCATAAAAATAACTACCCTTCGTTTCCTTCGGATATCCTATAAACAGTATAACCTCTAAACGTGGCTCCAACTTGTCGGCCTGCTTATTCAGCACATAAGCAGGACACCCCCAAATCTTTATGTGGTGTATACTGGGCTTGTGCCCTCTCCACAACTCGACCGGAGTCGTGTTAACCGACTTGGATGGCACACGGTTCAATAAATATGCTGCAGTTTGTCGGGCATATCCCAAAAGGAAACTGGCAATGTTGCATAACTCATCATCGACTGAACCATCTCTAAGAGTGTTCGGTTTCTTCTCTCTGACACACCATTCTGCTGAGGTGTGCCCGGTGCTATCAGTTGGGATGTATCCCACCTTGTCAAGTAGTCCTTGAACACGTTAGATAGGTATCCACCACGATCAGATCGCAGTGTTTTGATTTCTTTACCTAACTTATTCTCCACTTCTGTTTTGAATTCCTTAAAGGTTTCGAAGCAATTCGACTTGTGGCGAAGAAGGTAAATAAATCCATACCTTGAGTAATCGTCGGTAAATGTGACGAAGTACTCATACCCTCCACGAGCTTGTGTAGACATGGGTCCACACAAATCAGATGAATCAAACTTAGCGCTTCTGTGGCTCTATAACCTTTTGCCTTAAAAGGCCTAGTCACCATCTTTCCTCCAAGCAGGATTCACAAGTTGAAAATGGTTCAACTTGGAGAGACTTCAATGATCCATATTTCACCAACCTTTGGATCCTATTTAGATTGATGTGACCTAATCGTAGATGTCATAGATAAGTTTGATTTACCATAGAAGGTTATTTTCTCCTTCTTATTGTTTGATGATGAGGAAGTAACATTAACAGATGTACATGGATTAGACGTAATAGTATATAAAGATCCGCTTAATGGCCCACCACAGATAAAATCATTGTCTTTAATGATAGAAACATCACTATCAAAACTTGATTTATAACCATCCATAGTGTGGAGTTTTGAAACAGAAATTATGTTTCGCCTAAACTAAGACACTTATAAAACATCTTTAAGCACTAAAACAAAACTATCAAAAGATAGATGTAAATCTCCAATGACAATTGCAGGAACTCTCGATCCATTGCCCATGGAGATTACCACCTCGCCATCACTCAATTGCATTTTCTGCAAGAAACCTTGCAAGGTGTAACAAACATGATCAGTTGACCCCGAATCCACTACCCATTCGTGGGTAGAAGAGGAAACCAGAACAATTTCAATTACAAGAGCGACTCGCGTCTCTTTCTTACCACTCTTGAAGAACCTTTCTTTCCCCTTTGGCATTTGCATGCCGCTGGTAAGGACCGTCTTCTTAGTCCCACTGCTCTTCTTGAATTGACCACCCTTTTTGCTCTTTTTTGGTTTCCGCTTTTCGGAGGATTCTTTGAACTAATAGGAATATTCAAGACTTGAGCACTCTTGCCCTTTCCTATAACCTCTTTGACTGCTACCAAAGAATCGAGTAACTTACTCAGAGTAATCTCTATCTTAGACATAGCGGTCTTAAAACATAAGTTCTTATAGGACCTTGTCAGGTCAGGGCATTTATTGGAGAGGTAAAATATCCCTTCCACTCTATGAAATTATTTAAAATTGTTAAACCCGTTAGGGTTTGGTTGGTGAGACTGTTTAGGAACTCGAAAATTATTCGAACAGACATATCTGAAAAATATAATTTAAAAGCATGTATGAAATTAATATTTGCACATAATTCGTAATTAACCATCATTGTAACCTTTTGAAAAAACAATGATAGTTAAATACTCGAACAGCTCTAGGAATTGCACTCGTAAGCCACGCAGGTGGACGTTTTCTAGCGTAACCCTAAACCAAGCTATTTACCTAGCTCTTTAATTCCAATCCACGCCTAGGTTCTTAAGATGAATAGAATTAATAGTTCGATGTTCTGGACCATGTCACTATTTAAAACGCGGGAAGAGACTTCAAGGGAAGTGAATTGTACCTGCGGTCACATCTAAGCATTGACCATTAATTTGACCAAATTAGAATCAAATTCTTGAAATTGACATACTAACGAGAACCATGCTGCATTCAATTCGATCTAATTAGTCATTCTATTTAATTATTATCTTCTAGAGTACTCGTGTTTGCTAGGCACGCAAGCCACGCAGGTGGACGTTTAAGGCTTCGCTCCCACTACTCAATAATAATTAAATATTATTTAGAAAAACTCATCTCAGAAAACTGGTAGCTCAAAGATGCAAGCAAGCCATGCAGGTGGATGTTTTACTCACATAATCTTACTATTTTCATGTAGAGTCCAATTAATGGAGGTCTGATTAAATGTTTAATATCCAAATTAATGGAATCGAATTAAACGCTTAATTTAAGATTGCTTAGTCTTTTTATTCAAAGGGTTTGTTATGAATCATGCGTCATCACATAATTCTTATATCATACAATTTCTAAACGCACATAATAAAATGTGCTCGCGAAAAATAAACTTGCTTTAAAATGAATTAAATCATATTTACATGTTTTTCTAAGCGCAATTAGTCACATAATCGCATGATAAAGCATAATAATAAGTAAATGAGCAAATAGGAAATAAAACGTCGTTATCGGGCAAAAAACACAGATAAAACATATCTATTACATAGTCCGAACAAACACAGATCTACGAAATCTTCAAAAATCTTCGAATTTGAAAAATGCATCAGCGCCACGTCAGTAGGGCACTTCCACGTGTCAGGTACGTGGCAGCCACGTCAGTGCCGCGTGGTGCCACGTCAGTTAGGGCTGACGTCATCGCGCCATGTCAGCAGTCTTCTTCTTAACCACAACAAACCGCCGCCGTTGCTATCGTTCCAGGCCGGTTCTCGGCCGGCCGCTTGCACCCAAGGAAGCGCCGGACGACGGAGAACCAGAAGTCGGCGTCCTTGCTCCGTGCCACCGCCTGGAGACGCGACGCAGCGCTGCAGAAGTCCGCGGCTGTGCGCTGTCTACGCGTCGCGCCAGCGCGCGCACTGCTGCCGCCTTCCTCCGCCTCGTCCGACCCTCTTCCGTCTCCCTATGACTCCCAAACATCATGAGCCGTGAAGAACGACCGCCTGGAGCCGCCGCTACCGCCGCCATCTCCGCTGCCCGAATTCACCCTTTTCGAGCCGTGATTTTGATCAATTGAAAGAGGGGAAACTTAATTGGAACACTCACGACCACCGTATAACGGATTCCAGCCAAGATTAATTCCTCAATTTCCCGAATTTCAAACGATTCGCCAGAAAGAATTTATGTGAGCAGCAAACTTTCGACGTCGATTTCAGTCGTATGACCCCATACAACACATCAACGCGTAGCTTGTAATAAGACGAAGCAAACGGCATGAGCCGGTTGGCCGAAGGATGCCGGATGCGCCGCCACTCGCCGCTCCAAGTGGCGGCGGAACCCTAGAAAACTAGGGTTTCGACTGCGTTAGGGTTTCTTCTTCCTCTCAATCTTTGTGCCTCCCGGACAAAAATTACAGTACAAAATAGCAAATACAAGTATGCACATTGATCCTATCAACTACTCATGAATTTTCTCACGAGAAATACGTTACAACATGGTCAAAACAGAGGCTCGCATGCCGCCCCAAACACGAAAATAGCCAGATAACGACGAAATAAAAACCCTAAACATGCTCCTAAAAGCAACAATCATAGCCTAAATCTGGCTCTGATACCAATTGAAGGAAAATAATAGGAGAGGAATTGTACCTTCCTCCACGTATGTTGTAGTCGCTTTGATTGTTGCTCCTGCTCAGATCTTCTTATCTGTGTCCCGGCCTTTTTCTCCCTCTGGGTGGTTAGAGAACTGAAGAAAATTATATTGTCCTCTCTCTAACTCACGTGGGTGAGTAAGAATGTGTGTATGTTCTGATTATGAACAAAATACTAATTTATATAGGCTTCAAGAGCCAAAATAATATTAACATTTGTAGCTCATTAATTTAATTATATCCCTAATGGGCTTCTACATTAGCCCATAATATAATTAATTAATCTATTGGACTACTAATATTTATCAATTAATTGGCTCAGCCAATTAATTCCAGATAAATAATATTATTAAATAATGTAAAATACATTAATCTATTAATAATTATTTCTGAGAGACAATAAATAACTAGGCAACTTATTGGGCTAGATCAAGGATCTAATACAAGAAATAAAGTTGGGCCTCAAATTAATTAATCATCTATGCGCAGCCCAGAGCAAAATTAATTAATAAACACATATTCATTCCACTAGAGAATATGTGCTGACTTACCCCTTTATCCCAAATTGAGCAATGGCTTGTATTTTAGACTTAATCGATCCCCGTATTTAAGATAAAAATATTCGTTAAATTAATTAACATTTTATTATATTCCTGAGTAGTGCCACTCGACCTCATTAACACACCTGAACTTAATTAACCGGTCGGATTTAGTATGTTAATCCTTACGAGTTCCTCAGGGGATATTATCAACCTATTTTACTAGGATAAGGTTGCAAGATACAGACAGCCAGCCTGAGCCACAAATAACTACTAACACCCAGGATACGTAGATCCGATCGCGATGACGTTCATCATAGTAGGTCAAAGTGAAAGATAGTCAAATGCACTCAGCTGAAGTCTTACCTAGCTTAAGACCAGCTAAGTCACCGAAATCTTGGTTCTCCACTAAAGTCAGTCAGGAGAACACATCTGACTGTGATCCATCAATACAACACCTTAAGTGTACCAGTAAAGACAAGCAACCAAGACAAGCCACTTGTTATCTAAACTGCAGCTTAAAACGACAACTTATCCTTAAGTTGTCTCAGCTGTGATAACTATTTATATCTTGTCAGTTCAACCAATTTGTGTAGTCTTTTGTGATACCCGACACACTACACAAATCTAACTTTTATACACGATAAAGGATTACATGTGCAAATATATATATTTATCAGATAGGAAAATAAAATAGAGGTAAGGATAAAAACACATTGTATACAAGCATAAAATTTGCTTCTAGTATACAAAATCCCAACAGTAAGTGTACATACGTGGGTGCTTGTTAGAGACCAAGTATATTGAACTGACCCGATAGAAATTATGTTATGGAATTTGTCAAAATAATAATTTATATATTACGATAGTACATGATTAGTCCTTTGACCTGACACACTATAGTAATCTTGTATCTGTTCGATTTTATTTGATAGTTTCTCTAATTGTCGGACAATTATAAAGGGTTTATATTGGATAAGACTTGAGTGGATATGGAGATTAATGAGTGGTCAATAAAGAATCTACTCATTATTTATAACTCGAAAACCTTGGTCAGGACATGATGAATATGATTCATAAATGAGTTATTAAATTGAATGAAATGTATATATTGAATTATTGAGTTTTCGATTTAATTCCATACTCGAGATTCAATTTGAAGATTAGATAATAGAAGGACTGTACATGTATTACGATTCGTAATCAAAATAAGTTTACTCACTATTTTACCTAATACTATGTAGTCATGCTACTTGCTATATGTTCCCATGGTTTGTAGGTTCTTGAAATTAAGGAGTTAATTTCAAGTGTATTAATTTATTGGATAAATTAATTATAAGTTATAATTTATTATAAGCCTACTACTAGTATTAGTCGTGAACCAAAGGATTACACAAAAATATTAGAATGTGTTACTGATTCAATGGTTGAGTCCGATTAATTAATTGAGATTAATTTAATGAGACGTAAATTAATTTGATTAATTTTATGTCTAGTAAAATCAATATCTCTATCATTATTGAATAATGAATAAAGGCTATGTAGGTATTTTTATTGTAGAGATATATTATATTATATTATATTATTTTAATATATATATATATAAGTGAAGAAAGAGAGTCACGTAAGTTTTCTTCTTCTTGTTGGAAAAGAAAAAGAATTACTAGAACATGCCCACGGCTTTTGCGCGGTGCCCGGCGAAACATGTGTTGCGTCGTCTTATGATCATTGTGTAACGAGAAAAAGAACAATAAATACATTAGCATGAGTTTAGTTTTATTCGGCTATTTGACCGTTGTACAAAGTAAAGTACATATGTAAGATACATAATATTGATGCTTGGTTAAAAAGATATTCTTATTTTGTAGTAACATTTGTAAGTCCTTTTGTATCCCGGTTGATTACATATTGCGATGGTGAATTTGTTGGGTGCGTGCGGTAGGAAGACAAGTATGTCACCATTTTGTAGATTGTGGTCCTCGACGAAAAGCTTCCAGCTAAATCGGAGGGTCTTCTTCCATAGGCAGATTCGATATTCTTTCATTCCGCTTTTGATGATGATTTCGTTTATGTCGTCTTGCAACAGAGGGATATCGACGAAGCGCGGTAGTGGCTTCAGACATAATAGGTAGTTTAAGTTTGAACTTAGATACAACTCATATTTGTAAATGTTGATCTTACTGTGTATTTTGAATGCATGTTGTACTTCTGGAAGAAGCATTTTGTGAAATTATTTTTTTGCTGATGAGGTGATGGTGGAATTGATGATGAGATGGGTCTTGTTAATTATATATGTAGTATTTGTTATTTACTTTATTATTGTGTTGTAAATATTGATCAAGAAAGAGTTACCGTTTTGGTCTTCTTGGTAAAACAGTAGGTTGGATAGTGTTGGATGGGTTGATGTTCTATTCTCGGATTGTGTGAATGCATTCATAGGGATGATGTCGTAACGCGACATGCTAACGTTTCGGAGCAGCATGAGGTCTCCGATGGTTAGACCGTTGTCGTTGAAAAAGCTATGCTAGCCATGTTCAAATGTTTCTAGACCGACTGTTATTCGCCATGCTCTTTGTTGGTAGTTTAAGGTGATCCGTTGTCCTTCTCTAATTCTCAGGGCAAGATAGATTGGGAAAGGTATTATCTGTTGATTGTAAGATTTGGTTAGTGTACATATTATGAAGTAATGATTGTTGGATAGGTTTATACCTGATGTTGGTTGATGTTGCATGTAAATAAGTAGCACATAAGTCCATAAGTTGAAGGTGTGCAACTCTCTGTGGGAATAGTTTAGAGTTGTTAGAATAATATTTATGTGGGAGTTTGGTTATTTCGTTAACATACCTCGAGGCAGAAAAGCTTCTGGTCCCACATGTAGGACAGTTGTTAACCAGACTTGGATATTTTCAGCCCCTCGTTGATTAAGGTATCCGACATGGTCGATCAAGCGTGGGTATTTTGATTGGAGCTTGTCGCAGATGCTTGCTTGAATCGTTCCACTGTCGTCTGTCCTGAGAGTTATCGCATGGACATAGTTGTTGGTATGAGTAATTAGGTAAAATCGGAGATCGGGATTTTTGTCTTGGCTACTTTAATTTATTCAAATTCCAATAGTAACATTTATCTAACTATCACATCATTAAAAGTTTTTTTAATATTTGTGAAAACATAAATAAACATATATATATATATATATTTGGGACGGAGGGAGTATAATTTAGTGGTTTACATCTCTTTTATGGTTTATATATTTTATGTGCATATTTTCGATAACAACGACTAATTTTTTTATCATTAAAAAAAATCTTACACATAATACACTTGGGATATATAATAAATTAATCATCATCATAAACCTTCCAGCACATAATTTCGTTAAAACGGCATCTATATCGGTAGAATCAAAGAATAAAATATTATTATTATATATTAACTTACGGACAACCCTTATACGCTTCTTAATTTCATTTTTTGGCTTTCCCACTATACTTTCCTTCATTTAAGAAAAAAAAATATATTATGGATCACAAATTAATCTAAATAGTGGATTTCACATATTTAAAACACTTCAATCTATTTTAACATATCTCTATTTATTCTCTGAAATTCTGCATTGAAAAATACTAAAACAAGAATAATGAGATGGAAGAAGTTGTAATACTGAGCAAAGTAGTTACAACTTCCAACAATGCAACGTTTGGCACAATGATGGAACGTCACACCTGCTACCATGTTGAAAGGTATCCCCCTCTTCAAAGTAAATCAATTAAATATACCTATGAAGGGACCTTTCACGATCAAAACTCAACTAATTATTTAGACGCGAAAGCAAGACTTTACAAATAATATTAATGTTATATATATATATATATATATATATATATAGGATTTGGATCCTTAAAGTTGTTTGTGAGAACAAAGAACTTCTATATATAGATATATATATATATATATATGGATTTGGATCTTTTGAGAACACATTCTTAATGAAGAAACTAGGAACACATCACAACCTTTCATTTTCTTAGACGTGTGGTTGTATTTAAAGTAGATTTTTATATTTTTATTTTATTTTATATCATTAAGGATATTATAGTCAATTTCACTTATTATCTTATTCATCATGCTTTTTTTTACTCTATTTTGGATTTAACATGCAGAAATCGAGATTTAATGCCATTTTTTTCTTCTTTTCGCTCCCTCCAGCATAAAAAATACGAATAAAATGAATAATTTTTATGCACTTTATTCGTATTTTTTATGCACTTTATTCGTATTTTTTATGCACTTCATTCTTAATTTATGCTCTTTATTCATATTTTTTATACACTTTATTCGTATTTTTTATGTACTCGACAAGCCCTAAATCTCAATAATTGACAGGGAACTGAGGAATTGCATCTCTTATGCAAAAATTCATCGATTCATCAACTCCAATCAATTATTCAAACTCTAATTCTCAATCTTAATCCTAAAAACTACGAGATTAAGGATTTGAGTAATTGAAATCAGCAAAATTGAACCTCAATCAATTCCCTCATCATCTCAATCAATTTATGGAAAATGGAATCTCCATTAACATCCAAATAAGCTAAATAGCATTCAATTTCATAACCCAACGATTCCTGACCCTAATTCCATGAACATCCTAACAAACCTCGACCCCAAAACCGTGAACACTCATGAATCCTGGTCCATTTCTCCTCAATTCCATGTCCAAACTTTTTATTTCAATCAATTTCTTTCACAATTGGCTCGGTGAGAAAAATCTGAGGCCAAGTGTTTCAGTCTTTCACCAGCGGCGGCGCTCCACTAAGCCGGGAAGGAGAAGTGGCGGCGCTCGACCGTGCGGAGAAGGTAGGTGACGTGGAAATCGGAGTCATCTCCGGCGACGGCGTAGTTGTCTTAATCTTCGGCGAAAAGCTCGTAGGCGAGGAGGAAGATAAATTAAGAGCGAGAGAGAGAGAGAAAGAGAGAGCCTGTGATTTCTTCTTCGATATCTAGCAGAAAACAAGAGGAGAGAGGGAGAGAAAGTGAGGAGAGAGTAGAGATGGATGGACACGATATATTAATCAATTTGGACCAAATTATCCTTGTTACTCTTTCTTTAATTTTGCTTACAAGTAATATGACTACTAATCTCAACCCTACATCTCACCCAATGGAAGGTGGATAATTATTTCTAATTCTTTCATTAAGGAGGTGTTCCTTAAAGAACCCTCCATATATATATATATTATATATTTATGTCAACCGTATAGGTCATATAGAAGCATGTTAAAATGTATATATTATATCTATCACCTTTTTACAAGCGTAATTGGATTTTGCGGAAAATAGCTTGTCCCATTTTTTAACACAATTTTTTTAGATTGATTTATTAAATAACGAATTTTTAATATTTATAATTTAAGACAACATTTTGATTTTCAGATTTTTTCATTCACTGAAATCCTGACTTAAGACGTTCACATGGACAATACATTAAACAAAATGTAGAAATTGAAATCCTACAAAATGTCCGAGATAGAGGGCCCGACCAGCATGGCTATGTTGTGGGAGATTTTCGTGTCAGCACTATCGCCAACAATGAAGACCCGATTGAAGTCAAAGTGGTTGGCAATCCATTTGAGGGCATCCCAAGAATCGTCATTCACCGCCGGGAGGGGGTGTTCTGAGGTGAGGCCGTAGTCGGCGAAGATGATTAGAGCAGTGGTAAATATATATTTTTCGAACAAATATATTTTTTTGTGTTAAAATTGCTGATGGAGCCTTTCCGTCGTCTGGACCGGCTCACCAAATACATTTATAACACATGTACATGCAACTTAAACTAAGATTAGCATAGCGACAAGAAGAGATCGATCCACATAGAAAGTACATATTAATTCTCACAGTCTATAGGGACTCAAGTTTGGTTAACAACCACCATTAAGTTTGGGTTTTCTAAAACTAGACACTATATATAAATTGGGCAGAAAAATAACATGCAATGATAAACAACTGATTAAGATAGATAATAAAGGCAATCCAGCTGAGGTAATTCAACACCACTCCCTTTTCGATTCTAAATTACTAGATGAATTGGTTTGACTAAGGCTAATTTGTCAGGACGTTGTGTTGAACACAGAGGCATCCTATCCTTCTACATAAACTATGATTGTCATGTTGAGCATAAAAACAATCACCTACCCAAGTAAATAACCTATCTTGTTGAGCAATAACTAGGTTACTACTAGGGAGCCTTAAGAACAAAGGACCATGACAACGCTTCTGCCGATGTTGAGCATATAAAGCAGAAGTTTTGTTAACCTACGTCTGCACAAAAAGCAGCTACCTACCCAGACTGGTCAAGCCTAAGCAGTTCACTAACCTCCCAACACAGTGTTCGATTAAAACCCTAGCTTAACCAATTTTTAAGCACATCAACACATCTCACGGGTTCTAGGAGTGGTGCCTAATTACCTCAGTCAGATCTCGGACTTAGCTACTCATATTAAAGCAAGAAACTGAAATACACATATTTAAACTAAGCATAATGTAGATCTGGATGGAAGGGCAGAATAATAAAGGATTCGAGAATGATAATAAACGAACATGAACTAACAACTCAAAATAGAGGAAATAACAAGAAAAAGGTCAAAAGCATGTAGATCTAGAGCATGGAAAGTAAAGAACATGGAAGTACAACATTATATTCTTCTAAAGAAACTTAGACAAAAAGGTAACAAGAGCAAAGTCAAAGGAAACATGTAAAACATCAAGCAAAAGAGTAGAAGGAGTTGCAAGAGACATAAATGCAGATAATAAAAGATTGAACAGAAACAACATTAAAACTAACCGAAAATTGCATTAAAGAGTCTTCTCCTATAGGGAGAGCTCGCAGCTATACTAGTCAGAAATATAGAGAGTATTCTTAAGTTACATCAATAGCGAAATTTTAAGTATTTTCAGAGGGAGAGAACGAGCTAAGCTGACTATGAAAGTGTAAGTATGAAAAAGTGATTTAGATTAGCTTCATTCTTCTCTCTTTTAGCTCCAAAAAATATCTGTCTCGGTAGGTGTGAGATCATTGTGCCAAGTATGGTCTGCTGATCAAAGCCAGCCTAGGATGTAGTATCTAGCAGCCTAGTTCCCGCTAACTTTGACAAGAAGTTGTGGGTTGGGTTTGTGCACCTCATTCAGTTGGATGTTTCCTATTTTCAGCCCAACAAATAATAAAATAATTTTGGCCCTCTTCAGACCCTTTTTCCCTGCATTCTGGGCAATTCCAGCATTTCAGCCCAGAATCTTCCAATACCAGCTGCATCACCTTTTTCTTCCATTTTCTCCTATTCTAAGCTAAAAATCTGCATATTCACAACACTAAATACACAAATTAAATGGATAAATAAACTACAAATTTAGGCTCATCAATTGCAAATTCGAACAAGTATATTTTTTCGCCAAGATCCTTAATATTATCTCTAAGGTAAATATATAATGAGTAGGGGTGTACATGGGCGGTTTTGGGCGGGTGACAAACGGAACCGCAAACCACTCTAATGCTTGCGGTTTACAAAATTATCCAACCGCAACCACCAAATATAAATAGAAAACCGCATGTTGGCGGGTTGAACGGTTGCGGGCGGTTTATTGGGCGGTTTAGCGGGTTGATAAGTTTAAAAAAAAATATTTCCTACACAGTTTAAACGGTTATCAAAAGCAATAAATGATATTCTAAAAGTATTCCCAAAATTTTTTAGGGTTTAGAAGCTGCGCTTGACTCGCTTTGGCCTTTGGGAATTGTTGTGGACTTGTAGTCGAGAATCTTCAGAAGAATTCACATATTGCATTTCTTTTTATTTTATGTGAATTTATTAGTCATTTTTTAATTTTTTTTATTACAAGTAAATGGCTTTGGAAGTAATATTGATACACGTACTGCAGCTCAACTTTTTCATATAACTTACTTATTATTATTTTAATACTGTTAATTTGGCATAGTGAACTAATTAATAAAATTCAATTTTTAGATTAAAAGTGTTAATATCATGATATAAATATGATATTATTGTAATTAAAATAAATATGCGGGTGGGCAGTTTAAATGCGGGTTTTCTAATTCAAATCCGCAACCCACCCAATACTTTGCGGGTTGTAAAAATTTAAACCGTTAATACGCACAAAAAAATTTAAAC
The DNA here is from genome assembly GCA_028984105.1 of Lavandula angustifolia. Lineage (NCBI taxonomy): Eukaryota > Viridiplantae > Streptophyta > Magnoliopsida > Lamiales > Lamiaceae > Lavandula > Lavandula angustifolia. The sequence goes on from CM054804.1 coordinate 27,474,329, forward strand.
CGCGCGGTTGCGGGCGGGTACGTGCGGGCGGGCGGTTTTGCGGTTTTTTTGTACACCCCTAATAATGAGTAAATGAATATTATCTCTAAGGTAAATATATAATGAGTAAATAGAAGTTCAGCTTGCAATGGCATCACATTTTACTATAGAAATAGAAATATAATTTCAACAACTATTTAGATTTTCTAAGGACCATTCTCAATGGTTGCATCCAATGAATTGCTATAATTATTCTTACTGAAAGTAAATGTTGATGTGATTGCTGTTGATTTTTATGACCGCGAATAGACTTTGGTGTCACACAATTATACTCTACTATATATCATATCCACAAAGCATTTGACATGTGGAATACATTTCAATTAAATAATCAAATCAAAATCAATTATGGTGGGCCACATATGCCACATGTCAACACCTTATAAAGTGTGACATACAAGGGAGTAAATTGTGTGACACACAAGTCTTTGTGCTGCTTTATAGGTTTAAACGAATTAAATAAATAATTGAACTACTCTAGCGTGTTGATTGTTCACCATCACCAACATTAATTTCTCGAGGGAAAAAAGAAAAGCAGATGAAGAATAACTGGGCGTTAAGTGATGCAACAAAAAAAAAACATTATCCAAATATTACCTCCATCCCATTATTTCTATCTCATTTCTTTTCGGTACGAAAATTAAGAGAGTAGATGATAAAATAGGAGATATAAGTAGATGATAAAGCAGGAGAGATAAGATGAGTGAGAGTATAGATGATATAGTAAGAGAGAGCAAATGGTAAAGTAAGAGAAAGTAGTAAAAAGAATATGATAATGTATGAGAGAGGATGATAGTTTCTTTCTAAATTGAGAATTGAGATATAAATAATGGGATGTCCATTTTGGGAAAGTGAGACAGTAATAACGGAATAAATGTAGTATTAATTATGAAATAACTTTTCATTTAAATCATTTTTATATATAATAGTTTAAAGCATATTCTGGTAATGGTTTTAACCAAATGGACTTTAATAGGAGAATGGAATCACAAATTAAAATAAGGATATGATTAGAAATTTCTGCATTATCTATTCGGTTAAAACTAAGTCATCTCGAAACTCATTCTTGGTCTATGAAGTACAGTTATACATACATAGTCAAATGAGAGTAGTGAAAAAAATTACCTAGCGATGATTGTAGAGGGAGAGTTTTTGAATGTGTCTGAGACTTGGAGAGAGAGCGGACCGAGAAAAAATAGATCGAGTCAACAAAATAATGTAAAGAGGCATTTGCCCTAATAATCAAACACCAAAGTGTCCAACCTTTTATCTTATCCTCATAAACTAATCAATATTACCAAAATACCCTTACTTTTGACTCAAATTTTTTATTTGTGATATTACTTCATGTGTTTTCTTGGCATTTGTTCAATAAATAATTGATTTGTGTTTTTGAAACAATTTATTTTCAAAAAAATCCAGTGTCGCAGGGATGTCTAAGGGTGCCGTAGAGAGCCTAGAGCTCCTTCTGAGTAAAGATACTAGGCACTTGGATTTGGAAAATACACCCAGTGGCTAGGGTGTGCCTTCGAGGGTCTAAACGTGGCCACAAATTTCGAGATAGACAAGACACAAGTTGCAAGTATTTTTTCTTGAAATTCGGCTGAGTGTTGAAGGAAGCATATACGTCTTCTGACCTAATGACACGACATTGAATTATTGAGTAAAGGTAGATGGACCAAAATAGAAATGAGTGCCAAAAGAGTGATGAGAGAGTGCCTAAGGTGAGCATTCTCTATTCAGCTTTTTTCATCAAAGATGAATATTCTGAAATAGTTACGAGATGACTATTAAGCTTTCAAGTGCCTCTGACCGTCATTAATAACAAGGAGTGTTGCAGGGTGCCGAGGGACTGCCTCTGAAGCCTATATGCTAGCTAACAACCTTGTGTAGGCAATTCCATTAATTTTGTCGAGTGCCTAAGGCGTCCCTAAGGGTGCTGATGGAGTGTCTAAACTGATATTTCATGCATAATTGATTGTTGATTGCTTATAAAACTCAAGGAAATCCATACACAACCTTACTAAATTCAGCAAAATTTTCATATTGTTCTTACCCTTGTTCCATTTTCAATTTTGTAATCCCATTTCTAAAAAATGGCGGAGTTTCGACCTATAATTGTCAAACTCAATGGTGAATTTGATCATCAATTGAATTGTGTCGGCGGACATGAATTCATGGTTTACATTCTTTTGAAAAATATTTCTCTTGCGTATCTCCGGCAGAGCACTAACATGATGCTCGTTGCTTCTTCTCTTTCGTCTAACTAATTCATCCACTATATTGTTGCTTCACAAAAAATTGGAAGGATAATGATGGCTATCCTCGGCCACGATATTGATCTAATGCGTCTGTGTGCTATTGACGTAGAGCCGGTTGTATTTCTTGTTTATCCTAAAGTGCAAAACCCTCAATTTGTTGTCCCGAATCTAAAGATGTTTCTAATTTCGGATGCTCTAATTGGTTTAGGGAGCACGGTAGCAGAAGCAATCCCTCCGGAAGTGCTCCTTAAAAGGAAGTTCGTGTTGAGACTAATGAAGATTGTGAGGTGCATCTGGACTCATCATCCGATGATGATGAGGATGAAGATATTCATGATGCTTTGATTAATTATTCGTTACAGAATTTTGCTGCATGGATTCAGCGAGAGGGTGGCGTGAGCTAGGTTATGTCTATGCTCGTTTCAGTCAACCGTTTCGCCACCAACGATGAGATTATATATGGAAACATGGAAGCAACAAGCAACTGGTTACTTCTAATTGTTCCCCTTGATATATCCGATTTACAGTCGAGGCAGAACTTGTATCATGTTGTTGACGGGCATATGATCTAACGGCCACCCAATGTCCGCTAGGTAAAACTGGGAATATGATCTGTATTTTGGACAAATGTGCACGACAAAAAATTTCTTCCTATTATTATACTCCCTCTATCCCGCTATTTGTGGCTCACTTTCCCGAAAGGAGTGTCCCGTTATTTGTGGTCACTTTCCTAATTTGGTAAAAAAATTATTATATCTTCTACTCTATCATCTTCTCTCTCCTACTTTATTACATTCTATCTCCTACTTTATCATCATCTCTCTCATACTCTCTCACTATCTTACTCATCTTCTCTCTCATACTTTATCATCTACTCTCTCTCTCTCATACTTTATCATCTACTCTCTTAATTTCCGTGCCGAAACCAATTAAGCCACAAATAACGGGACGGAGAGAGTAGTTTGTTAAAAATAAAAGATATTGCTATAGAATGCAAAAAATGAAAGACATTTAGAAAAAAAAAATTTGCATTTTACCACGGGACCTTTCCCATGCCTTGATCCGACCCGAACACACACTAGAGCGAACCATCATTGGGGATCCGTTCCTCGTAACTTATGATGTACGTTCGTTGATCTCATTGTCCGGTTCAACGATCTTGGAGCTCCAAGCTTCAGCTAAGACGATCTGTAATCATAGTATAAGACACAGATCCATACAAAAAATAAAGAATCAAATCATGCTTACAAAAATGGATCCTCTGCATATGCCTAAGTAGGGGATGTTTCGCTCGAGGCAGAGCTTGGCTAAGCCGAGCTCGATGGCATCTTTTTCTCGATCGATGATGGGGTCGTAGGCGTAGAGCTACCAAATTTCTTCTTGCTTTTCTGGTGAGAGGTTTGATAAGTCGGCACCGTAGTGGGAGGGGTCGATGTCTTTGCCTTCACAGTGGAGAACGTCGTGGATCGGCTCTAAATTGTCTAATAGCATGTGAACGTCGGTTACACGTGGCACGATCACGGGCTCCGCGACATAGCTGGCGATCAGATCGAGGTGATATTCTCATGTATTTTCATCGTCGATTATTGGCATAATGTTCCCCGACGGCACCCCCAAGGCATTCCTACGGCACCACATTCAAACTATCGCGAGTGCTGCAGCCATTTTTGGCCATCACCACACCTACGATAGTGCTGCAGCCATTTTTGGCCATCACCACGCCTCCGGCACCGGCCGATTTCAACACAATTACTGTCCATATGGCAGGACCATTTCAAACTGAAAGCAATTCAAACATATTTCAACCAAATTCTCTAATTCCTAATTTCAACCCAATTTTCTAATTCCTATCAATCTCATGCGAAATTCATATAATTAATTCCTATTTCATGCAATTGGACCCTAAAATTGAAATGTAAACTCAGAAATAAGCCTGATTTACGTTCCACCAGCGGAGACCTTCAAAGTTGATGGAAAAAATGGAATCGGACAAAGGAAGTTACCTGCTGAGGCGGCAAGGCTCTGTTCGACAAGGGAGTCCCTTAAGTGTGAGTAACGGCTCTGTTGGAGTTGGAGTGCCTAAGGCGCACGTTTTATTTAATTTTTAAAGCTGTCTCACAGTGCCGTAGGATTGCCGAGGGCCCTCAGCACTGTAATAATTTAAAGAATATGCTTTTCGCAGTGACGGATTTGTCTTTTTCTGTGGCGACCATATGTACCCATAAATTCGCCTTAGACATTGATAGTCAATTTTCTGCATACTGTATTTTCTTGTCTATAGTACTGGACAAATGATTAAACCAGATAATTTCAGTCAAAATTGACAACAAAGTGATGGTATTATTGTCAAATTGGTTAGTTTGTGAATGAATTATAATAGAAGGCTACCTTTGTATTTTGCTTAAGGTATTTGGGTAGAAATATATGTTACCACAATCTCATTTTGGCCCAGTTGTAAAGTTCAAGAGCTCAACGAGGAAAAGATTGTATGTACGGTGAAAGAACTCAAACAAACTTCAAACCTTTAACATGAAATGAACATTTGATGCGAAGAACATTCTGATCAAATTTTCAAATATATTTAGAAGAATTTGTTAAGATAGTGTATTTTCTTGGCCATAATTGCAGATATTGTTTATTGTCTTCAATTTTTGTTACTTAACTCTATTTTCAAGAAGTTGAAGTTGTTATCCTCTTGGCATGACATAGCGGTTAAGGTGGGTAGCCTGTGGCCGGAAGGTCATGGGTTCAAAACCCATAAAGACCGCTATGTGTGAATCTGTCACTTATGGTTAGCCTATGGTGGTTGAACCCTCTTGTATTGTTTGGCTTTACCCAATACGCACTTAAAGTGAAATGCAAAAAAACAACGAAACATAATAGAAGTAAAATGAGAGTGAGAATACGAAGGAAAAGAGAGAATATGTAAAAGACAGAAGTTACAATAATAGTGTCGAAAACAAAGTAGTATAAGGAATATGAGAAAAATAAGGGAATATGAAGAATATAAATAAAGAAAGAGAAGTGAAGAATTTGCTTGAACTTAGACTGAACTTTTTTGCACTTAAAAGAGAAAGGAGAGAGCTGAACCACTAGCTACAATGTTTTATATCCCTCCATTCCATTATTCTTGTCCTGTTAGAATTGGACATGAAAATTAAGAAAGTTGGTGTAATTGCGTAAAATTGTAGAGTAGAGGTAAAAATGGTATGGTCCACTTATTTATATTAGCTCATTTATTTATTTCCTCATTTAGTATGAGACACAAATAATGAAATTGTCCGAAAAAACAAATGAGACATTAATAATGAAACAGAGGGAGTAATGTTTTCCTAGTTACAAAACATTCATTCGAAATATTACACTGGGCTGGAGCCTAGCCCAACTCACCAATAAATTTGCCGATGATTGTATTATATACTCTAATAACCTATTTGATGATTAATTATACATGTTTATTGCTAAGTGTATTATCATAATATAAGTTTTTTTTTAAATGTGTTTTTATTAACTAGTAAGTGTATACCACAACCACAATATAAGATCGAACAATAATTAAGATGAGCATTATGGTGTGTGTAGATTTGCTGATTTTATTCATACTACTTTTTGCAAGGTAACATGAGTCATTTAGCTTTCATCGCACATGCCGATCTAGCTGGCTCCAACGTGGGACTAACACGCATGAAGCTTTGGATTAGGCTTGAGCTTGTACAGATAAAAGTAGACTAGTAATTTTACCATTATTATCCACCAGCCCCACATTTATTTGCTTCACGCGGCATGCCTAACAATAGCTTCTTGAAATCAATAATTCTATTTGAAGCAAAATTGAGGATAAGATTGAATTATGAACTCTTACCAAACTTGGAATAAACTGCTTGCTGTCTGAATGACGCAATGGGGTCTCTTAATTTGATACCCTAATAATAAATATTGTCTCAAATTCGATCTGCTATTCTGCTTGTGTTTTTCTAGAGTTTCTTAAAGCTGATGGAGTCAAAATTAACTTTATGTTTATATATCATAGCCATACATACATAAATTATCAATTAATTCTTGAATCAATTTCCAAAATAGACTTTAAAAAATTTATTTCTTAGACTAATCTAAGATCTATCTCTCAAATTAGTCTATCCTGTAAAGTTATCTCAAACTAATCTTCTCTATACCACATAGACATCCATGTAGATATTAAATATTTTATTTATAATATCTTTTAACTTTTTAAGTAAAGAAATGATCGACAAGTGACAACTAATGACAAAATATTTTATTAATGAAGAATACCATACTTAAACTAATCAGCCAAAATTTAAAAACATAATATTTTTAGTTAGATGTACGTGCCAATTTTTATTTGTTCATCTAATATGTAACTCAACTAAAACTTTTACAACAAAATTCATTTCTTTATTCAATTAAAAGTTTCTTGATATTATTTTTTATTCAAATTCTTTTTTAATTTTATATGGAGTAACTTTGTAATACATCATTACAATTGTTTTTTTTAAAATAAAAAATGAACATTCTTTTTTTGCGATAGGAATCAAAATTAGAGATAGCAATCGAAACTGGACACAACAGACCCGTCCTACCCCGGCTCGTGATGGCGTGGGTAATACTCAACCCTGCAAAAGCACGAGGCGAATTCAGGTCCAATTTTCCCACCCGCCCCGCTTGCCCCAAACCCGAATTTTTAATTTCCTTTTCTAACACCCCGAAATTTTACCTAAAAATAAATAAATAAATAAAATGCATTTGCATTTCATGCATAATATCACGAGTTTAGTTCTGTAAGTCGCGCCTTAGAAAAATGAAAATGAAAATTAAAACATCTATGTTATTTTTCATTGAATTATTTTTGTTATGTAAATTTATTTTGAATTTCCTGAACCTAGTAGGATTAATGAAAAAATATAATAATTTATATTATATAAGTTATTAGGAGATAATTTAAAATTATATTTTGTAAATAAAATAGATATTATATTAGTGTTATACATGTTTTAGGATAAAATATAATTGTGTCTATCCATATCCTAATTTATCTAGGATTGAATGTTTTATATGGTAAGTGATAGAATAAATACTATATAAAATATATAAGGATGAAAATAATTATGGATAAAATATATTTGATACATTTTATAATTAGGGATCTTTAGATAATTTATCCTAAGTCTATAAATACACTCTTATTCGTCCATAAAATAGTTTCACATGAACTTTTCGAAAAATCTGTCAACATACCTGAGAACTGTTTCAAGAAATATTTACACATCTTCCCGGTATCCTATCGTGGTGAAATTTTAGGCGAAGCTTCCTAGGTATGTCTTTTAGATCTCTGTAAATTTTGGTGATTTTTAGACAAGTCCCTATATTATTAATAAATATTTACTTTTACACTGCCGAAAAACCATGCATCTGGGATAGGGTTTAGCAAAATATTTATATCTCACTCCACAAAACTGATTTTGACTTGATTCATTTTCCTAAATACTCCACGGGTTTGTAAAAATATTTATTTCGTATTTTTAACTTATGTGTATGAAAGCAGTTTAATACAAATTTCCGGGTAGTTAGTCGGAGCATGCATTTTCGTATTCGGATTTTGGTTGAAACGTTCTATGTTTTTCAGAAGTCATCCCTTATCCAAAAAAGGTGCATTTTTGATATGATATCCCTATGTATGGTCCCTAGATGTTTGTTAAACATTAGAATTTTTAAAGTATTTTTAGTCCCTGAAGCTTATAGTTAAAGGTAAGTAGGTCAGAAATCGCCTCTGTCGATGCAGTAGGTACTGTTTTGGTTAAAACTCTTAGAGGACTTATTATTTTTATATGAAACCAAATATGGAATGATTTAGACTCATTAAAGAATCTATATATAGAAAATTAGAATTTATGGAATGAATTCATGTTATGTGGAACTCTTTTAAAATAGGTATTTTGCACGAGTTAAAATAGAACATAGAAACCTAGTATATAGATATGATATGATATTGTTTGCAACCTAATAACTATAAGGTATCGTTGTATATGTCATTTTATAAGCTTAATACTAGAATAAGTCGTTAGAACTCGGAGTTATTTAGAAACGAGAAGTAGAAGTAAGTATCGATATACTTATTTGCATCCCATGTACAAAACGATTAATTTTTTCATGCATATCACGACATTAAGATTTAAATTATTTCATGTTAGGATTGGCGCACATGACTTAATCCATTGATATCATCGTTATTCATTCAAAGTCAAGTTAAGGTGGGGAATTTACCGTTTATCTTTATTATACCAATTGTTGGTCCCGAGATTAAATGTTCAGGTGTAGAGGGGGGGTGAATACACCTGAAAACAATTTCTCAACTTTAAACACGAACAGTCTTTTTCAGGAGAGTGTCGTACTGAACGAGTTCAGTAGACCAAATAAGATGTTCTGGATCGTGTGGCAGAGTGGCTGACTTCACTGAGGCCTGCTAGCACACTTGAGTCAAAATTCAGTACCATTCAGCTGAAGTTCAGTATAGTGCGGAAATGTGTAGGCCCAAATTCAGTTGAGTTTAGAAAACATTTTTAATAAAACAGTTTCAGTGGTTAATGCAATCGATTAAGCTTTGCTGTAACTCAGTTGAATGATTTTAGAAAATACTTTCAGTATGAACAGTAATCAATGCAACAGTTAAAATAAAAAGACACACAAAACACATGCAGTTTTTAAAGTGGTTCGGATCCAACAATCTTACGTCCACTGTCCCGAAAGATCAGGAAGCTATGTATTATACTGAGATAGTCTCAGTCGGTTTGTACGCTGGACAAACACTGGTCTTGAGATTTATACTGAGCAAGTCTCAGTTTACAAAGGATCAAACTAAAGCATTTGACAAACTCTCCAACTATGAAGGAGTCCTTTACAATAAGGATCAGTTCAGATATGAACTCCTTCGTCTAAGCTATGGATATGATCTACTGAGCTTAGGTTAGAGGGATAGAGAACGAGAAAGTGGTTTCTAGAGCGACGAACGATTAAGTATAGACTTGGGTTCGTGTTCAGTCGCTTGGATACTAGAGGCTTTATAACTCTGGTTCAACTTGGTTCCCTATGAGCTAGTATGTCGTCTTTCGCCGGAGATTACTCTTTGAACTTCTTGCGGAAGACTTAGGACGTTTAGAGTTGCTCGTGAATGCACTTGTGTTCTTGGATTTCTCTGTGTTCGCTCGTATGGTGTGTGCTTCAATTTGAATTGTATCCCGCTATTTATAAAGTAGAGATAAGGATAGATCCGTTGGAGACGACGATCCTTGTGTCTCTCTCTTTTGGGTAGCTAACGGCTCTTTCAAAGAATGGTGGCAGAGTACTTTCCCTCAATTTCTGGAAAGTTGTTGACTTGCAGCTTTAATCAGAAAGTTGACAACTGGCTGCTCGTCATTGGTCGAGGTTAAAGAAAGTAGGTGAGACAGAACATACTTCAAGGTAGATCTGAAGCTGACTTCTCTCTTCCTCGTATGACTCTACTCATTTAGCTTAGTAATTTCTGACAGTTCGGAAGACTGTCTGGCCGTTGCTGAGTCTAATCTATATTCAGTAGCATGCTCCTGCTGAATCGGCTCTACTGAAGATCAACTCTGAGTTCAGTGAACTACTCAAGCTGAGTTCAGTTCCACTGACTCTTTTCAGTATACTGCTCCCGCTAAGTCCAGTATCACTGAGTCTTCTTCTTCTGGTACTGAGGCAGGTAATCTACTGAGCGCCTGAACCAAATGAAGAGTGTCTACTGAGTCTGAAACCTCAGAGACAGAACAACACTTTACAACTGAATGGTTCATCAGTTCAAAGTAGAGTTTTGGGATCTTCAAATCTTCAGCAAATATTCAGAGCACTAGGCTACTGAGTTATCTCTCAACAGATTGTGAGAAGACTGAATCATCTCCCAACATTTTCCCCCTATTTGATGATGCCAAAACCTAACACTATGACTATCATAAACAGAGCTCCTTACAAGTATTACAAGTAGAATCAGTGGAGTTGTTCTTCAAGTCCTAGACTACTGAGGGAACCAGGGAAGAAATATCAGAACCTATACAGAAAACTATCAGCAATTTCTCCCTTTCTAACAACATTTTCCTTCATCTATAAGCAATCTAACAGACTAGAATCTAACAAGGTAAAAACTTACAGAATATATATTCAGTGAGTGTGTGAGTCAGTAATCACTTGAGTGATTCTGTGTGTTAAGCATAAAGACAAACGAGGCCATATAGACAATAAGGAATTGTCGGGGCCGAACAATAGTGATGTTTTATATATAATGAACTTCAGTACAGATACATTAAACTGCTATTCTAAGAACTAAGAAAACAGAATAGAAAAGAAATACAGAAGCTATCTATCTCCTAAATTGCTGAATCCTGTCTTTGAAGTCCTTTGATTTTGATTCAGGAAGTGGCAGTCCATACATTCTGTAGGTGATCTTCCTCAGCTTCAGTATCTCTGGCAAATCAGTTGGCTCATCTTCATCTAAATGTCTTGCTTGGGCAGCATCCTTAATCTCTTTCTCAATTACTCCATAATGAACAGAGCCATGAAGTTTCAGTGGGGGAGGCATGATTCTTGGAACTGGGACTCTGACATCAATTTTGTCTGCTATGGCCTTCTGAACTCTACCAAATATCTCTGGGTCGGTCTTCAGGAGCCATTCAGCAAATGCAATAGACTTGTGCATTTCAGACCAGTATCTCCAGAAGTAGTATCTTTTGATGTAGTCTGCCTTCAGTGACTCCCACCTCTGTGTCCTTTCCCATGGCATCCATTCATCCACTCTGGGCCATCTGTGAATTTTAAGGTCAGTAGGCTTCCTGAGTCTTCTGTATTTATATGGGATATCTGCCTTCTCGGGAATCCTTTGGCTAGCTTCCTTCTCAGCCTTCAGCCTCAGAGCTTCTAGATCTGCCAATCTGAGCCTTTCTCTTGCTGCTTCTATTTGCCTTGCTTCAGCACCTCTGTAGAGATACCTCTCCATCTGATCCCAAATTTCTTGCATTTCAAGCTCTTGTCTCTTCGAGGGGAGATAGGAGGATACATGTTCTTTTTCTTCTGAGTCAGCAGGAGTGGAGGATTTTTCCTTTGAAGTTCCCTGCTGACTAGTTGTCTGCTGCTGCTGCTCTTTTTCCTTTTCTTTATCAGCTTCATCACTCAGCTTTAATTTCCTAGGAGGCAGCCTTGTCCCAGGCTTCCTACCTCCTGCTGGGGCCTTAGTCTTGCCTTTGGCCAGCTTTTTCTTTGGCTTGTTAGCAGCCTCAGCCTCGGCAATTTCTCTGGCAAGTTTTTCATCAGCAGTAGTACTTTCTCTGAGCTTCTTCCTCCGGAGTGATGTATCTTTTAGTTTTCTTTGAGGGAGGAGTAGGAAGCTTCAGTACTTTCTTGCCTTTTCCTGACACTGGAGGAGGCAGAGGAACCTCTTCCTCTTCTGAGTCCTCCTCTGTGTACTCAGCAATCTCCTTGATTATATCACTGGGAGTCTGGGTTACTTGAGTAGCAGAATCCTTGGGTCCTGAGCCGCTTGGGCCAGTCTCAGCAGGCACTACATCTCCTGCTGCTCAGACACCCTGGGCCTCGCCTTGTGCAGACTGAGTAGATGGACCAGTGGGAGCAGATTGCTGACTCTGAGTAGCTCCAGTCACTGTCCTTACTCCTTTAGGTACTCTCAGTACCTTCTTCTTTCCCTTCAGTTGTCTTCAGTTTTCCTTCCCCCTTTTTGGCATCAGCAAATATGCCAGGGGTGGGAATCTGCACCTTCTTATCCAGACTCTTGTAGGCTACTGACAGATCATCTAATGTATACTGTAGCTTTGTGAGTCTCTCATGCAGTTCGTTTCTCTCCTCAGTAAGTTGTTCGCTGTACTTCTTGTGAGAGGCGTCGGCTGCTGTCTAAATGTCTTGCAACTTCTGATCCACCTTCTCTCCCATAGCCTTCTGAATGGATTGGATTATGAGCTCAGAGGCCTGAGAGATAGAAGACACGGATGCAGTGTGAGCTGACTGGGCGGCCTTGTAATCTTCCAGAAGTTTTGCTTAGCCCACCTCCATCAACTTCAGTTGCTCTTCGAAGTTGGCTCGTTGAGTGGCGAGTGCTTCAGTTAGGATCGTTGAGAAGTCGGGGGCAAGAGTGTTCTGAATAGTTGTTCTGAGCCCCTTGATCTCTGCACTCTGAGCCTGAGTGGTCTGCCTCCACGTCTTATGGACGACACGGGCGAGGAGTCTGTTCTGCGTTCCTTGACTCCTCCGAGCCCTAGCCACTGACTTCGATCATCGGATGATAGGGCTGGGCGTTACCTCGAACGCAGACTCAAGTAAGAGCTGAGCCGGTTCTGCAGACTTCGAGGTACCAGCCTCCGACTGACCTGGTCCAAGGATGTTGAGAGGAGGTTCAGCAGTAGAAGTTGGAGCATCATTGTCCAGCTGAGTACCCTCATCAGGTTTCTTAGGGCCTGAATCACGGGGTGGGTCCTGACCATCGGGGTCAGACCCATCTGAGGGTGTCGTTGCTGAGGTTGGTTGGCGGTCATTCAGCATGGCTAGCATGGCAGCCCTCAAGTCATCCAAGGAACAGATGTCCGATGGCTCGGAATAGCCAATCTTGTTCCTTATCATCAGCTCCTCCTCGTGGAGCTGTTCACAGGAGTGGTGTTTGATCAACTTATTCAGGGTAGATCACTCCTAAAACCTGATCAGCATGTGGAGTCTAGCCTGCCTTGCCAGTATGATGAGGTCAGTGTGGCTGGCTATCTCCAGGATATGTTCAGCTATCTCTCGGGAGGCTCTTGATTGCAGAGTAAATGCCTCCATCCCGATCGATTATGATTCAGAAGCAGCCTCGGAATCTTTAACTTCAATTGGAGACTGTTACTTCTCAGCAGACGGAATGCTGCTTAGTGGAGGAACATCCGAGGGGCTCTCAGTCATAGGAACTTGTTCAGCTTCGACCCCTTGGTCCACTGTCTCATCTCGTTCAGTGGAGACGGCCTTCTCCACTGATTGCGTTTTCTCTGAGGACTCAGCCTCGTCCCTCCACTGCAGAGGTGGTTCAGCCACAACCTCTGGTACGACCTCACTGACTTTCTTTAGTTTCTTGGTCGGCGTCTTGGGAGTAGATTTGGGAGGTGACCTCTTCTTTGTAGGAGTGGAGGTCTTCTGAGTTCCTGACTTGGGATCAGCAGGCCCAGACCCAATCTGCTGAAGGGCCGCTGCCCTGCTCTGGAATCGGACCTTCTTCGGATTAAAATACTGCTTGTCAGCATAAGCAATGTTGTCTGTTCCGCAGAAGTCCTCTATCATGACGGACAGCTTCAGTCCGTATAGTAATTTTCCCTTTACTGCTAGGAGCTGGGAAGACTTATCGAATGTCGCGGACTGCGTTATGAACTCTTTGAGGAAGAACTCAGTCCAGTTGATCTTCGCGTGATCATAAATGGCCATCATCATTTGTATTTTCGGCCTCGACACTTGATCAAAAGATCATGCCTGACTCGTCAGCAACTGAGTCACAATATAAGCCAATGCTCTGAATTTTGGGAGCATGGCATTCTTCGGAAATGCTGCTCTGAACGAAGTTGGCTTCCCTGCAGAAGATCTCAAGATATTCATCCGTCAAGTCATCTTTGTTGCTCACTGTACTGAATCCTTCGCTGGGAAGTTTGAAGCTTCTCTGAAGAGCTTCTCTGATAGACATCGTCTTAGTCTCTGAAATGGCACGAGAGGGTCGCCAACTGTATGGACAATATATCTGCATCGGATATCACCCTCTACTGACTCTGAGTTCAAGTACAACTCAGCAATCTGGCGCGGGAGGAAGTATGTCGGCTTCCTTGATAGAAATCCCTCTAAGCCGGTCGCTCTGAGAGCGTCGAAAATCTCCTCCATGTACTCGAGTCCGCAGACGTCAAACTCCATCATGGGTTCGCACCAAACGCAATCCTTCTCCAGGATCTCTTGCATATCAAGGGGGACGCTAACGAAAGTTCCTGCCATGTGTGTATTCTGCAAATAAACAGTATCAAAATCGAAATAAAAAATAGTTCAAATATAGTATACGATGTTGAATGATCATGAAGGATTTACCAAAGAGTTTTCTGAGTTTTTGAAAATAAGTTTGCAAGGAAACAGAAGCTTTTTCTCAGAAAACTAGGGTTACAAAAATTTGCAGAGTGAAAATGGCGGTTTCTAAACTTTGAACGTGTTTATATATGTTAAAGAAGATGAACAGTTAATAATCCACGGTTCAGTTTGAAACAACTTTATGAGATGGACGGCTAGGATTTAATGTTATAAAATAGGTAATGATCAATTTAGCCGCCTAAGTCAAAATACAGTTGTAAATAGCCAAAGAAGTAACTTGATACAACATGCATTAAATGCGCCGAAGAGTTCAGCATACTTTACATAGAATGTCGTGTATTTAATGTAAACCGTTATACTAAATGACATTTTCTAAGGCATTGAATACGAAGCTGAATCTGAATAATAAATGCACATAATATTTCATTGGCTACTGAGTAGAGATACGCAAACCTGTCAGCTGAACATCGTAGTCAGCTGATACCTCGTGTAGATGGTTGCTGTCTCTACGTACTGAATTTACTCAGTACCGAGAGTGAACATTCCCCTTTGATGAATGCTCCTCTCCTGAATCCACTTACTGACTGGAGTCAATAGGGTCCAGCAGACCTAGCTCTACTGAAAGTTCTCTGAATCTGGCTTCAGCTAGAGGCTTGGTCAGAATATCTGCCCTTTGATGGTCAGTATGGATCTTTTCCATCCTGATATCCTTCTTCTCGACATGATCACGAATGAAGTGGTGTCTGATGTCCACGTGCTTGCATCTCGTATGAAGTACAGGGTTCTGAGTGATTGCAATTGCACTGGTGATGTTGCAGAAGATCGACACTTCATTCTGAATAACATCATAGTCGCGTAGCGGCTGTCTCAGCCAAAGGATTTGGGCGCAGCAACTTCCGGCAGCCATATATTCAGCTTCAGTAGTTGACGTCGCTATTGAATGTTGTTTCTTTTAAAACCATGAAATCAACTTACTGCCAAGGAACTAATACATTCCAAAAGTTGACTTTTAGTCAATTCTACATCCTGCATAGTCAGCATCAGAATAACCAGTTAGTTCAAGATTATCATCAGCTGGATACCATAAACCCATGTCAGGTGTTCCTCTAAGATAGCGGAGAATCTTCTTTGCTGAGTCCATGTGACTCTGCTTAGGATTCTCCTGAAATCGAGTGCAGACACCTTCAGCATAAGTTATGTCAGGTCGAGTAGCTGATAGCACGAAATTCAGTATGGTCTACTGATACTCCCTCTTTATCAAGATCGATTTTCATGTTCGTGTTCATCGGGATCTTGATTGGTTTGTTGGATCCACAACCGAACTTTTTGATGAGGTCTCGAGTGTATTTGCCTTGATTGATGAACGTTCCCTTTTCTGATTGTTTGACTTGGAATCCAAGGAAGTAGTTCATCTCTCCCATCATTGACATCTCGAATTTGTCCTTCATCATTTTCTTGAACTGCTTACACATGATGACGTTCTTCGATCCGAAGATTATGTCATCTACGTAGATCTGCACAAGTAGGATATCGTCTTCCAGTCGAATGCTGAATAATGTGCGGTCTACTGTGCCTTTCTAAAAACCTTTGTGAAAAAGAAACTCAGACAGGGTATCGTACCAAGCCGGCAAGCCCTGGGTGCTTGTTTTAACCCGTACAGAGCCTTTCTGAGTCTATAGACCTGATGTCCCTGCTGTAAGCCGGAAGGCTGTTCTACATAGACTTCTTCTTTCAGCACGCCGTTCAAGAACACAGACTTCACATCTATTTGATAAACTCTGAATCGCTGATATGTTGCATAGGCTAGGAATAGTCTGATTGCCTCCAATCTTGCAACTGGGGCGAAGGTTTCATCGAAATCTATTCCTTCAGCTTGACAGTAGCCTTTTGCCACGAGTCTTGCTTTGTTCCTTACTATAACGTTGTTTTCATCTCGCTTGTTCTTGAAGACCCATTTAGTTCCAATCACATGTTGATGTCGGGGTCTGTCAACAAGCTCCCATACTTCGTTTCTCGTGAACTGATTCAGCTCCTCCTGCATGGCTATGATCCAATCAGCGTCCTTTAGTACATCCTCAACTGACTGAGGTTCTTCAGTAGACAAGAAGCAGGAATATAATGCGCTATCTCCCTGACAGAATCTGGATCTTGTCTTTACGCTTGCTGAAGGATCTCCAATAATCAAATCAGAAGTGTGAGCGTCCAGCCACGATCTACGATGTTTCAACTCTTCATCTGAGATTTGTTCAACACAGATAGTAGGTGAGTTAGGCATTTCAGTTGTACTATTCTGAGATTGAAGCAATTCAGTTACTAGAGTTGGGTCTACTGAGTCACCAGCTTCAGGGGCATTTAGCTCAGGAACTTCATTTGTTCCCCCTGAATTATTATCCTCAATAGAGGTCTCAGTTAGCACTTGGGTTTCTTCATCGACCTGAGTTACTTGGGATTGACTCTGTTCAGTAGAGTCAATCTGTTCAGCTACTTCTGCTGCTGGCTGAGATTCAGTAGACTTATCTTCATTTTCTTCATCTGAATCATCATCCCATCACAGCTAGATCTTTTCAACTTTATCTTTCAGGCTCAGATCATGTAGCTGCTTACTGATGTCCTCATATTTTGGTTTAGAGTTCCTGCTCCTGTCTTCAGTAGCAAACTTATTAAAAACAACATGAGGGTTTTCCTCCACGCAAAGGGTCCGATAGTTAAAGACTCTGAAGGCTTTGCTGACCCGGGAGTATCCTAAGAAGACTCCCTGGTCTGACTTGCTATCAAAAGTCTTCAACTGATCCTTCCCATTATTGTGGATAAAGCACGAACACCCAAAAATATGGAAATAAGATAGAGAAGGCTTCCTGCCGTTCCATAATTCATATGGTGTCTTCTTATGCTGCTTTGTCAGTAGAGATCTGTTCTGAGTGTAACATGCAATGTCAGTAGCTTCTGCCCAGAATTTGGTTGGAAGTCCTGAGTCTGCGAGCAGGGTTCTTGCTGCTTCTTTGAGTGTTCTAATCTTTCTTTCAGCCACCCCATTTTGTTGAGGCGTGCGCGTGGCATACGTCTCATGCTCTATGCCTTCAGCTTTGCAGAACTCTTCCACCATAAAATTCAGGAACTCAGTTCCTCTGTCTGAATGTATCTTGATGATCTTGGTGTTCTTCTCGACACTGAGCTTTTTCAGAAGCGTTGCTAACTCTGTTTTGACGTCAGACTTGTTGGCAATAAATACGACCCATGTGTAGCGTGAGTAGTCATCAATGACCACTAAAGCATACTTTTTGTCTCTGATCGTCACCGGAGAGACTGGACCGAACTAATCCATATGTAGCAGCTGAAGGATTCCATCAGTGGAAGGAGATTGAACAGGAGGATTTTGATTCCTTGTTTGCTTTCCCTTCAGGCATGCTTCACACTGAGTGTCTTTGCTGAATACTTCATTCGGCAGTCCTCTTGCTAGAGTGTTTCTAGCTAGCTTGTTGAGCGTCTTGAAGTTGAGATGATTGAGTCTTCTGTGCCAAAGCCACCCCGTTCTGTTGTCGTTCTTTGCCAACAAACAAGCTTCAGGTTCAGCTGAGTTCCAGTCAGCTACATAGATATTCTTTTTGCGCGAACCTGACAACACTGTTTTCCCTGTAGATTTATCAATGACATCACAGAAACCAGCGTCAAAAATCAGTATATTCGAGTTATCACAAAATTGACTAATAGAGAGAAGGTTATGTTGAAGTCCTTCAACATATGATACTCTTGGAACTGTTGCGGTTCCAATGCTGAGTGTTCCATAGCCTTTGGTATAG
Source organism: Lavandula angustifolia (assembly GCA_028984105.1). Taxonomy (NCBI): domain Eukaryota; kingdom Viridiplantae; phylum Streptophyta; class Magnoliopsida; order Lamiales; family Lamiaceae; genus Lavandula; species Lavandula angustifolia. The sequence goes on from CM054804.1 coordinate 27,492,540, forward strand.
CCTTTTGCGTTGTCTCAAAACTCGATTCGGGGTCCTTCTTCAGTAGTATAATTCTTCAGTAGGTCCTTTTGGTATGTCATATTTCTTGAGCATCCGCTGTCCACATACCAAGGGTCCTTGTGCACCTGCAAAACAGAATTATATTTAGGTACCCTTTATTTTTGATTTTGGGTCCTTAGATGTTTGTTTTGGAAACCCAGATCTGTCTTACGACCCTGGTGGTCTCAGACAGTTTCTTTCCACTCTGATCAACATACTTAACCACTGGACTGGTCGATGCTGACTTCTGAGGCTTCATAGGTTCAGGAGTCCTGATCTTCTGAGTAGGTGGACTGCTGACCTTTGCCTTCTGCACGGCTTTCTTTTTCTTCTTCTGACTTTTAGGTCCTCTTCTGACTATAGGATCATAGTAGTATGACCCATACTGAGCTGGATGAGTCAGCTGCGGAGGTCCATACTGATCAGCCCACTTTGCTTTGCTAGTTCCCCCTTGACTGAACTGGGTTGTCAGAATGCTGATAGCTGGGATGAGGTGCTTTCATCTTTTGTTTGTTCTTGGCAAGGGGGTTCAGAGTCTCTGTGTTGATGGTCTCCCCTTGAACAAATCTATCAGCTAGTCGATTTTCTGAGCGTACGGGGGCAGATGAGGAGGCTCCATGGCTGAATCCAAGTCCCTCCTTGTAGTGCTTAGGCTTGTTGCTTGCTAGCATAGCCTCAAGCTTCTTTTCAGCGCCCATGTACCGCTCTATCATCAGGTTCCTCCAGACATCATCACTCTTCTTCAACAGTTCATGCTCGGTCTGAAGTCCTGACAACTCTTGCTTCAGTAGACTCAATTCAGTATCTTTCTGAGTCAAGTCGTTGGTCAGTACTGAGATCTGATCTTCTTGATGTTGAGACTTGGCCATCAGAGAGTTTATCTCCTCCCTGAGTCTCAACACAAGTCCTTCTAACTCAATAGCAGATTTTCCACTTTCAGGGTATCCAACTCCTAAAGAGTCTTACTGAGCTACAGACTCATCTGAATCTGCTCGTCGAGTAGTTCTTCGTATGCGATTGTGACGTCCAGATTCTCATCTGCACCTAAAATAGTGTCGTGTGTGCAGTGTGAAGAGGAGTTAAATGGAGCGTGAGAGTTTACCTCATCCTCTTCTCCTGCCATGAGACATTTTTCAGCGTCTTCTTCAAGCTCTACGACCATGAATGCCGCTTCATCGTCGGATGAATCCATGAAGGAATCAACTTCATTTGAGTCGTCTGAGAGTTCACCAGCTATATATGCTTGTCGCTTCTTGATGAACTTCTCCCTTCGAGCTTTGCGTACTGCTCTTTCAGCAGTACTGAGCTCAGGACAATCATACTAATAGTGTCCTGGCTTCTTGTAGTTGTAGCAGGTAGTGACTCTCTCTTCTTTGCTCTCGCTGTCTTTCGACTGAGCTGAGTCCTCCTATTTCCTGCATTCAGAATTATGTGAGTCAGGAGTGTGCTTAGGTGTATATTCAGACTTACCCTTGGAGTCTATGACGACTCTTGAGAGTTTTCTGTACCTCTCCTTCTCTTTCTGATACTTCACGGCAAGCAGCGCATACTTCTTAGCCAAGTTTCCTTCTTGTAAATCATTGAGTGAAGGTTCAGCCTTGCTAGAGGTTGGAGCCGCTGTGCTGACTGATGCTTTGAAGGCATGATCGACTTGGGTGTTAGCTTCAGCTCGCTGCTTCCTTTGAGGTAGACCAAACTCGAACTCCTCAGCTTTAAGTTCTGAAAAGATATGGTCAGGAGTAACAATATCTAGATCAGAATGTCTCAGTAAAGTAACAAAGGGAGTCCAATGACCGTCTGGCAGTGCCCTCAATATCTTGAGATTCATTTCTCGGTTGGAGAATGTCTTTCCCAGCCCGTTGATAGAGTTCATCAGATCCGTGAATCTGACGTTGAGATCTTCAATGGAATCACCAGGCATGAGGGACAGTCTCTCCAGTTTCTGAAGTTTCAGCGCCAGCTTGTTCGCTTTGATCTTCTGAGTCCCCCGACTCAGTAGCGCTAGAGCATCCCAGAGTTCCTTCACGGACTTGCAGTCCTGAACTCTCCTGAGATAAGAATCGCTCAGAGTGGTCAGTATGGCGTTTCTGGCGACCCGGTCTAAGTTGTGAAGCTTCTTCTCCTCAGGAGTGAAGAAACTTCTGTCTTTAGGGATCTTTTTCCCGGTCACCATTCCTCCTCCTTGTGTTGGGTCCTAAGTTACGACACTATCAACCATTGGAACGATAGGTCCATCCTCCAGTACCTCTGTCATGCTGTCGTGGAGGGAGGTCAGATGTGCCTCCATTCTGACCCGCCATACCCCGTAGTTCTCTACTGAGAATATGGGTACCATCCTGATTCCTGACATATCAGACATAGTAGATAATGATGTGAATGAAGAATGATATGCAGTGAAAACGTTTTCTGGATCCTTTGGATCCTTTCAAGTAGACAAGTTTCAGAATAACAAGAGTCTTAGAGAACTCCTGCTCTAATACCAATTGTTGGTCCCGAGATTAAACGTTCAGGTGTAGAGGGGGGGTGAATACACCTGAAAACAATTTCTCAACTTTAAACACGAACAGTCCTTTTCAGGAGAGTGTCGTACTGAACGAGTTCAGTAGACCAAATAAGTTGTTCTGGATCGTGTGGCAGAGTGGTTGACTTCACTAAGACCTGCTAGCTGACTTGAGTCAGAATTCAGTACCGTTCAGCTGAAGTTCAGTATAGTGCGGAAATGTGTAGGCCCAAATTCAGTTGAGTTTAGAAAACGTTTTTAATAAAACAGTTTCAGTAGTTAGTGCAATCGATTAAACTTTGTTGTAACTCAGTTGAATGATTTTAGAAAATACTTTCAGTATGAACAGTAATCAAATGCAACAGTTAAAATAGAAAGACATACAGAACACATGCAGTTTTTAAAGTTGTTCGGATCCAACAATCCTACGTCCACTGTCCCGAAAGATCAGGAAGCTATGTATTATACTGAGATAATCTCAGTCGGTTTGTGCGCTGGACAAACACTGGTCTTGAGATTTATACTGAGCAAGTCTCAGTTTACAAAGGATCAAACTAAAGCGTTTGACAAACTCTCCAACTATGAAGGAGTCCTTTACAATAAGGATCAGTTCAGATATAAACTCCTTCTTCTAAGCTATGGATATGATCTACTGAACTTAGGTTAGAGGGATAGGGAACGAGAAAGTGGCTTCTAGAGCGACGAACGGTTAAGTATAGACTTGGGTTCGTGTTCAGTCGCTTGGATACTAGAGGCTTTATAACTCTGGTTCAGCTTGGTTCCCTATGAGCTAGTATGTCGTCTTTCGCCGGAGATTACTCTTTGAACTTCTTGCGGAAGACTTAAGACGTTTAGAGTTGCTCGTGAATGCACTTGTGTTCTTGGATTTCTCTGTGTTCGCTCGTATGGTGTGTGCTTCAATTTGAATTGTATCCCTCTATTTATAGAGTAGAGATAAGGATAGATCCGTTGGAGACGACGATCCTTGTGTCTCTCTATTTTGGGTAGCTAACGGCTCTTTCAAAGAATGGTGGCAGAGTACTTTCCCTCCATTTCTGGAAAGTTGTTGACTTGCAGCTTTAATCAGAAAGTTGACAGTTGGCTGCTCGTCATTGGTCGAGGTTAAAGAAAGTAGGTGAGACAGAACAGACTTCAAGGTAGATCTGAAGCTGACTTCTCTCTTCCTCGTATGACTCTACTGATTTGACTTAGTAATTTCTGACAGTTCGGAAGACTGTCTGGCCGTTGCTGAGTCTGATCTATATTCAGTAGCATGCTCCTGCTGAATCGGCTCTACTGAAGATCAACTCTGAGTTCAGTGAAATACTCTCGCCGAGTTCGGTTCCATCGACTCCTTTCGCATATCTTTGCTCTCGCCGAGTCCAGTATCACTGAGTCTTCTTCTTCTGGTACTGAGGCAGGTAATCTACTGAGCGCATGAACCAAATGAAGAGTGTCTACTGAGTCTGAAACCTCAGAGACAGAACAACACTTTACAACTGAATGGTTCATCAGTTCAAAGTAAGGTTTTGGGATCTTCAAATCTTCAGCAAATATTCAGAGCACTAGGCTACTGAGTTATCTCTCAACAGATTGTGAGAAGACTGAATCATCTCCCAACATCGGACCCTAGGTTCGAAATCGGATCCTCTATGAAAAAGTTCATGTGGTCTGTGTGGCCAAAGTAAAAGTTCATGTGGTCTGTGTGGCCAAATTACAAGTGCAAGCGGTCTGTGTGGCCGAGTATTTCTTTCTATATATAATTTTCCATGTCTTATCGGTGTGATATATAATTTTGGTAAATGTGTACATCTCCCACTGAGTAGTCGTACTCAACCCACGATTTTAACATTTTTCAGGAAATGGCTCGGCCGATGCGTAGAGTTGGTGGTGATGGTCACACGAGGAAGGATTTATGAAATTGATTATTGCATTAACTAGTTTTATCATGAAATGTGTATATTTTTTAGAACTTGTTTTATTCAAGACTTCCGCTATTATGAAATGCATTAAAACCTTATTGTTTTTATAAATCTATTATTTTTGAAAATTAAATTGAGAAGATTAAATTCATGCACGAGGTGACGTCCCCTTAAAAAGTATATATAAAAATTGGGGCGTTACACCTTTTGTTTAATTTTATTATTTAATCTTACTTGAATTTTCTTATTCTTTAATTTATATATCTCAGAAATTCAAATAAAAAGTCTCCCTCCAAAAGAAATTAATAATAAGGAAATAATAGAATTCAAGTTAAAACAATTAAATCTCACCAACGCGCTCAGGATTGTGTCCGAAAATTTTCAACCAATCTAAATCTGGATCCGAGTTTGGGTTCGGGTCTCTAAGTTTAGGAGCTGGGGCGGGTCCAATCCTATACTACCCGCCTCTGACCCACCAATTTTTATGATAAAAGTTTAATTTGCACAATATTGTTGAAAATTCAAACAAGCAAACCAAATTAAATCATCAATTGTTAGTGTTGTATATCTAAAAATATGTTATTTAATGAGAATGATAAAATAATTGGTAAATACATAAATTTTTGGTTGATATTAATTAATTTTTGAAGTTTTGAATTTCTTAAACTCAAATATTAATTTAAGTATGATTACATTAATAAAAAAAATTGTTATTAGTTGTCATTTCCCTACTTAAGAATGTAAGAGGCAATATAAATTAAAAATAAAATACTTGATATCCACGCAGATAATTATGTGCATAGGTTATGGAGAGATTACTTTGAGAAATACTTTAGAGAATACTAGTTTGGAAAATAAGTTTTTTGAAAAATATATCTTGAAAGTTTGTTTGCTTAATTTTAGAAAAACTAACGAAGAAATCAAATTTTGTAAATACTAAAAAATTATATATGTGATTGAAAGCAAATAAATGCTTAAAATAAACTTTTGCAAACACACACGATAAGGAAAAAAATATTAGCGCTTTTATTTGACCCAAGTTATGTGCAAATGTCGGATTGGGACACTAATTTTCAAAAAGTCGATGCAAATTCTAACTAACTAAAATGTCGGATTGGGACACTAATTTTCAAAAAGTGAACTCTCTTGATAACTAAAATACCAAAATTTCACTTAATTGTATTTAGAAATTCTAACTAATTGTGACTATAAAATTATAATTATAAATCAAATAATATCCACAAAGTCGGGAGGACCATGCCTCTTCTAGTATCAAAGAAACTTCTTCATCAACTACATAATTTACACCTTGAGATTTAATTAATGTTTTTCCAATTAGTTTTCTTTCTTGCGATTTATTACAACACTAATATTCCAAAAATCGGTGTCTCTCTCTCGTAATAACTAAAATACTAAATTATCACTTATCCCGAAGAACTTAAAAATCTCAACTAGAGTATAACTGTTAAAAATAAAATTATTAATGCAAATGATATGCAATGTCAGTATTTTTGAACGGGGGCACTAATGCTCCTCTAGCATTAAAGAAACCCATTCTTCATCAACTTGGTTGATGGGTTTGGGATCCTAATGTGGAAATCAAAATATTCATATTACAACATGTTTGGTATATGTGGTTATGAGTAGTTTACTAAGAATTTCATTACCATATAGGTATGAGTTTACTCATACCCCCAAATAAAATGGTAGGTATGAGATTTGAAACCCATATGGTTATGGTATCACAATATTTTTTCAATTTATTTTTTGAAAATTATCAATCAAATTATTTGTATAGTATTTAATTAAAATAAATAATAATGAATTAATAATAATGATATAAAAATATATTTATTTTTCAAAATAAGAAATATTCACTTATTTTTTTTTAAATAATAATAATATAATTATAAATATATATTTGTTTAAAAATAAAAAGTTATTTTTTTATGAATGATATAAAATATACTCCCTCCATCCCACTCATCTTGCAACATTTGGAATTGGGCGCAGAGTTTAAGATAGTGGGGTAAAAGTGTAAAATAGTGGTGTAAAGTAAAAGATAATGAGATCCACTTGTTTAAGATGATTGTAGTATACTCATTTTTTTTTAGCAAATGTTGAAAGATGAGTGAGGCAGAGGGTATATTATTTTATTATAACAAAATATTTTCAAAAAATAGTAATTTTTTTACAAAATTAAAAATGACCCATAATATAAATACGAACAATGCTACAAAATTTACATAAAAGATTCCCATAGAAGTATAAATATAACCAAACATCATATTTGATTATTATACCTATTACCAAGTAAATATCAAATACATTTAGGCCCCGTTTGGTTGGAGGTGAGGAATGGAATGAGGAATCATTTTAAAGGAATGATTTCATTCATGTTGTTTGGTTCGTAAAAAACTGTAAAGGAATGATACCTCATCCCCCTCTCTAACCCCCCCAAATAGCATTTTTCCAACCCCTCAAGATTGGGCACTTTCATTTTGATTCCTCCCAAATATTCTCTCTCTTCTCACTAATCTCTCTCATTCTCTCGCCAGCTTCTCTCTTCTTCTCCTCTCTCTTCTCACTAATCTCTCTCTCTTACAAAGAACACCCAAAACTCCTTCATCATACCCATCTCATGGGCTAGCGATAAATTCGAATCACTCATTTCAAGAATCTAGAAGCCTTCAAGTGGCTCCAACCCTTTCTCTCCTACAACTCATTTCAAGAATCTTGAAGCCTTCTTCGGCTTCTCTCTTCCTCTCGCCGGCCTCTCTCATCCTCTCTTCACCGGCTTCTCTCTTCCTCTCTTTGCCGGCTTCTCTCTGCCTTTCTCTCGCCGGCTTCTCTCTTCCTCCAATTTCTCAGGCCAATCCTCGGAAGAAAATATCTCCAGAAATAGGAGGTGAAATTGATTAAATAGGAGGTGAAATTGACCTGTTTGTGAACGGAGCTGAGTTAGGGAGGGCCGATTCGAGCAGAGCGTGTTAGCGAGTCGAAGATTAATCTGAAATTAAGGCATTTTCTCCAGCAAATTAGTTTGGGTGCAGAATTTTTAGGGTTTATGAATTGGGAATTTGGGTGCTAAATTAATTCCATTCCTCATGTCTTCACAAACCAAACAACTGTTTTGTGGAATGATTCCTAATTCCATACCTCTAAGGTATGATACCTGATACCGATTCCATTCTTTTTTACGAACCAAACGGGGCCTTAAAGAAATCAATCATTCATACTCAATCATCATACTATCATACTCGTTACTATTACCATACCCAAATTTGTACCAAACGGCACCTTGAGCTTTAATTGATTTTTTGCAATGATTTTTCTTTCTTGCCATTTATCACACATTGAAGTTAATTTGCTAAATACATATCTGCAATGAAAGACTACCTTTTCAATGAGAACTTTTGATGTTCATATAAACCTTTGTCGATCATGATGAGAAAGTATTTTGCGTGTCTACTCTGCTACAAATCAAAATAACGAATCTTTATTGCAATTTGCAACTTTAATTAAAATTAATCCATTCTTTTGACAAATAACCATTTACTATATACCTATGACATATAACTTCATATCATAAAGTGTATAAAAAAATGTCAAACCAAAATTTTACTGGGCTCGACCTCTAAAAGAACAAGCTTTGCAACTAGCTTTTGTTTAAGGCATTCTTTTGACAGTGTACCATTTATTGAAATACCTGATAATTTACCATTTATTGAAATACCTATAATATACTCCAATTTGATTAATCTCATGAATTGTTCTAACAATTTGTTGGACCTAAGCGTGCTTGCAGGGATTCGAATATGTGACTTGCTTTGATACTAAGTATTGGACCTCAAGTTCTTACCATTATGCCAAAACAATTGCTAGTGACAAGTGCCCAACTTTTTATTTCTCATTGTATAACGATCGGCGCTACGGATCGAATGTTGCTCCGCTACGCAGGGATCGGGTGCCCGACATCGCCCATTATCCCGACACTTGCGCAGCCGTAAATGTTGGGCATCACTCAATATCCCCACACATTTAAATTCCTATAAATTTAGATATCACCCTATGAAATCCAATAAATAAAATAAAATAAAAATCAATTAAAGAAAGTGAATCAATTTGCAATATATATTCGAAAATACTCATCAGTATATTTGCTAATGAACGAAACTCGTTAAATGTCCCAAACCCCATTTTCCCTTCTTCATTTTATATCGTAACCAGAATTAAATTGAAACACATTTATAAATTCGTTTATTTTGCTCCATGGATGTTTAAATTGTTATTTTTTATTTTTTTTAGAATTAATTATATAAAATATGATTATTAAATTAAGTAATTATATTTTAATTTATTAAGTATATATTATTATATTTAAATTGTTTAATTATATTTTTTAAATTCATTTACAATTTTTTAAATTGTTTAAATTCATTTACAATTTTTAAAATTTGTTTAATTATATTTTTTAATTAAGTATATATTATTATGTTTAATATATGATTATATAAAATAAATTTATTTAATTCAATTTATAAAAATAATAAAAGAAGAACAATATGGAATATTCCTTTACATTTGCAAATGGCACTAGATCTAGATCTGGATCTAGCTTTTGAGAAGAGACTTGCATAGAAAGAAATTTGTTGTATGTATTATTGAATATACTGGATCGATCAATTACAGAGGAGATAGCATCCTTATTTATACTACCATCGCTATGTAACTACCTTTTGTTCTTAACCAACTAAGAAACGTAACCAACTCAAACACGTTTTCACAAGTATTCATCTCAGCCATCCAATCTTATAAGCTATATATAACGGCTAAGATAATTCTTAGCTATCAACGGTTTTAACCGCCTAACAACTGTAACTGCTTCTTCCTCTTCTCTTTTGCATCTTCTGGAATCATCCACTACACTTAGCAGTAAAATGTGATTAAGAATCCGAACCTCCCCCCCTCAAGATGGACTCGATGAAGATCAGAGAGACACATCTTGGACAACAAAAACCGAAACTGAGGACCAGGCAAAATTTGTAAAAAGATCAGCCAGTTGGAAAGTAGTAGAAATAGGAGTTGGCACCAGAAACCCAACCTTATATTGATCTCGAACAACATGATAGTCCATATCAAGATGTTTTGTCCGCTCATGAAATACCTAGTTCTTGGCGATGTGTATGGCAGCATTATTGTCACAATGAAGTGGAATAGGCAATGTCACTGAGGTCTGCAGATCGGCAAGCAAATAAGACAGCCATTGAAGCTCACGGACTGTACTACCCATTGCTCTGTACTCTGCTTCTGCAGTTGAAACTGAAACAGTGGACTTCTTTTTGCATTTCCAAGATATCAAAGCACTACCAAGGAAAATACAATAACCAGTTAAAGATCTTCTAGTAGTAGGACATGTGCCCCAATCCGCATCCGAATAACCTTGTAAAGCAAGAGAGGATTGTCGGTTGAAAAACAAACCAATCAAAGGACTCCCTTTCAAATACCTGAGAACATGAAGAGCTACATCCCAATGATGCTCATGTGGAGCTAAGATATACTGACTCAGCTGCTGAGTAGCATAAGTAAGATTTGGCCTAGTCAAATTGAGATACAAAAGTTGTTCAACCAATCTCCTATACTTTTCTGGATCAGCTAATAATGGAGAAGATGTAGAATGTAAGTTAAGGCTAGATGGAAAAGATGCAGAAACAGACTTGCATCCAAGTAATCCTGCTCTATCCAACAAATCAGGAATGTATTTCCGTTGAGTTAAGTAGGTACCTTGCTCTTCTCTGGCAAGCTCCATACCTAAAAAATAACGAGTTGGACCAAGGTCTTTTATAGTAAATTTCTGATGCAAGTAGTCCTTAAGTTGCTCAATTCCAGCTAAATAGGGCCTAGTTAATAGAATGTCATCAACATACACTAATAGGGCAATGAAAGTAGAACCAGAACCAAGAGTAAAGAGACAATGGTCATGCGCACTTTGAACAAAACCATAAGAAATCAATGCCTTACTGAGTTCAGTGTTCCATTCCCTAGATGCTTGCTTAAGCCCGTAAAGACTCTTGACCAATTTGCAAACTTGCCCTCTTCTTGCCTTTGTGTAACCCTGTGGAGGCATCATGTATATCTCATCTAAAAGGTAGCCATGTAAAAAGGCATTGTTAATGTCTATTTGGTGTAAAAACCAATCATAAGATGCAGCTAGAGCAATAAGTAACCGGATAGTTACTGGCTTAGCTACAAGGGAGAAGACTTCCTCATAATCAATACCATGCTCTTGCTTATAACCTTTGGCGACAAGTCTAGCCTTAAACCTTTCAATACTTCCATCAGATTTTAGCTTAACCTTATACACCCATCTAGACCCAATGGCCCTTTTACCTGGAGGCAGTTCAGTTAGCATCCAGGTTTGATTCTGTTCCAGTGCATCAAGTTCAGCATCCATAGCAAGTTGCCATTCCTTATATTGACTAGCTTCTTTGTAAGAGGATGGTTCCTTAGCATCAGAAATATTGGCCAGAAAGTGAGTATAGGCTGAGGAGAAAACAAGAGAGGAAGTGTATGGAAAAGTGGGAGGTGTAAGCAGAGGACTACACTCTGTAGTTGGTAAAGAAAGATTCACATGGCTAACAAAGTCATTCAGCCATGCAGGAGCTTTTATTTGCCTTTTTGGCCGAGAAACAGAAATAGGGGAAACACATGAATCACTGTCATGAGATGAAGAAGGAGCTGGAGATGTAGGTTGAAACTCTGGCTCTTCTGCAGGAATAGGAGAAAAATCATAAGGTGATTCAGAAGTTTCTGGTGACCAAAATTGATCTGAACAAGGAATAAAAGAAGGTGATAAGTTGGTGTCTGCAGATGATGCTTCAGGAGCAGATTCTGCAAAAGGAAATACATGAGGAAAGAATTTCACATCCCTGGATATAATGATCTCATTATGATCCAAATCATATAGCAAATAAGCTTTATGATTAGTGGCAAAACGTATGAGTATGCACTTGATGCTTCTGCTGTCAAACTTCTTCTTATGTGGTTGCACAACAACAGCATAAGCTAGGCAGCCAAAAGGCTTCACAAAGGAGAGATCAGCTTGTAAACCAGTGAGTGTCTGATATGGAGTGGACCAGTCCAATATCTAACTAGGCATTCGATTAAGAATCCAAGTAGCCGTGAGGATAGAATAAGGCCAAAACTTATCAGACAATTTGTTGTGAAACATAAGAGCTCTGACAATTTCCAAAAGAGACCGGTGTTTTCTCTCAACTGTCCCATTCTGCTGAAGGCTGTAAGGGCAGCTTTTGAGATGAATTATGCCATGTTCCACAAGTAGAGTGCTGACAGATTGGTTGAGAAACTCTGAACCATTGTCAGATTTCAGTTTCAGGATTGAGCAGCTATACTGATTCTTCACCATTTTGATAAATTGATTCAGAATGCCACTGACTTGCTGCTTGGAGGACAACAAGTATGTCCAAGTGCATCTGGAGTAATCCTCTACTAAGGTTAAAACATAAGAGGCATTAGCAATGTTCTCAACATGATAAGGCCCGCAGATATCTGCATGAACCAACTCAAACCGGATCTTACTTCTGTGGTTAAGAGTGGGAAAGGGATTTCGACACTGTTTTTCTCTGTGACTCACATCACACCTGGAAATAGTTGCCTTAGTTTTTGTACTGCAGAGAGCTTTGACTTCAGGAATGTATTGCAAAGCTTGGAATGAGGCATGATCAAGCTTCTCATGCCAATCCAGCAGTGTAGAACAATCTGATTGAGGAACCACATTTACTATGTTCAGAGAGGGAGATAGATCCAACACATACAAGCGACCAACTGCCTTCCCCATGCAAAGGATGTGATCACTGTCCAATTTCTGCACTAGGCAATATTCAGGGAAGAAAGTGCATCGAACCTTCAAGGCACTTGCTAGCTGATATGTAGAAATCAGATTATGAGTGAAGGTTGGAACATAGAATATGATGAGTGGTTTTTATACCATCTCATCGTGTTCTTTTTAAGCTTATTTACATCGTTTTCTATTCATTTTTAGCTTTTGTTTTGCTTGGAATTGTATACTTTCTATGGTTTTTGGTTTTGTAGGTTTCTCGCGCGTTTTGAGCATATTTGGTGGTATTTGGCACCAAAATGAAAGAAATCATGATCATTGATGCATTGTTGGCAAAGATGGAGTTCTTTGGATGTAGAATGAAGAGGATTTGAAGTCGGATGTTGAAGAAACCGTGTTTCGGAGCTTGTGTAATAAGGCAGTTGGAAAATCGCATGGAAGACGAATCTAAAGATCTTAGAATCTGATCTCCACCGTCCACATCGTAGTTCTATGTGTTAGGAACATTTTGGCAAAGTTTTGTGGCAATCCAACGGTTAACGAAGGAGATATTGCGTTTTTCCCAAAACGCGACAGTGTAGGAAATTGTGCTCGGCCGAAGACGTCGGACCGCGGTCCTCGTTTTGTGCTGGACCGCGGACCGCGGTCCGCCTTTTGTGCTGGACCACGGTTCGCATCTATTTTGGCCCAAATTCATGTTTTCTTGGCCCGAAACGTATATAAACCCTTCTGGACTTCTTTCCTACAAACCACACACCCTAATTTCGACCTCTTCCACCCTCCAAAGCAGAGAAACACCCAAGGCATCCCTCCGTTGAAGATTCAAGACGAAGATTGAAGACCAGAACCTGAGAACCAAGTGCGAGGATCAATCCGCTAGATTTTAGGTTGTATTATTCCTTCTCAGTTTTGTTTAGGGTTTTTTATACTTGAATTCTATGGATTCTTTTTGCATCTTTTGTGATTATTTTCCTACGAATATGAGTGGCTAAATCCCCTTCTATGGGGGTTTAGCAGGATCTATGTTTTTGATTAATTGATTCAAATCCTAGTTTTCCAATAAATGAATTGTTTTGTTTCTTAATTGTTGAGTCTGCTTTTGATTTCTCTATGATTCTTTAATGTGACTGGCCATCATCTTAGATAATCGTAGAGAATATAGGTAATAGGTAATACGGCGGATCATACCCGGTTATTTATTTAGACCTGCAATTAAGTGTCTAGATTGTCACCATTGGTTTGGGATAATTTAGATGGTTCTTTAAATCCTTGAGCATGATACGATCCTTAGGTTCATGATATGATCACTTGATTGATCCTTAGAATTATAAATTAGAGATCTCCCACCATCATACGGAATCCCTAGAGCCTTAGTGGATCAACCAACAAAATAAATTCATAATTGCTAGCTAGAGAATGAGAATGAATCGATCATCTTAGGCATAGTGATTGTTAAACCTCCGCACTCTTCATCAAATCCTGAAACCAAACTTATTAACCCACTTTGCTTCGCTTTTACTTATTTTTCTACTTTCTTGCTATTTTAATTTCGTAGTTTAGAATAAACCAAACCCAGTTTAGGACCAAGTAGATAGTGAAATAATTAGGATAATTAGAACCTAGCCGAGTCCTTATGAGATCGACCTCGGGAGTTGCTAGATTAGGTATTACACCAATTCGTGCACTTGCGAGAAATATAATTTGTTCATCAGAATACATCTGACAATACTACTTCAGGTGCAATTTGAACAACCCCAACTTCAAAAATTTGTTGAAATGCTCCATTAGGTAGGTATATACTTTGAGGTGAATCAAGGGATTTCACATCAGGTAGGAGAGCCTTATTGCAACAAATATGACTGCTGGCTCCAGAGTCCATGATCCATACTACCTCACTCTTCAAATCTAAAAAAAACTGAAAGCACAATGCATGTCCAAAGAGTTCAATGGAGTGTATGTAGCAGTATCTGTTACATTATTGACACTGCTTGGAGTTCCGCCACTTCCACTACTTCTCAACTGACCAATAGCCTTCTTAATTGTATTGAGAAATGTGGTTAGATGCTGTAGGAAATGAAGCACTAGGGGCAGAATACTTCTGCTCCTCACACTGTGATTGTGTCACACAGTGTGTTTGTCTCTGTCCCTTGTCCTCCTTCAATTTCTTATACCAATCAGGTGTACCATGCAGTTTAAAACACTCACCCCTTTCATGACCCTTACCCTCACAGTAGGTACATTTTAGGCGTTTTCTCTCTTCTTTACTCAACTGAGGCTTGTAGGAACCTCCCAGCCCTTTATTAGACTGACTATATCCTCCTCTTGGATTAATGTTCATGATTATCTGATCAGATTGATGTTTAGAAACTAATCAATTACTCCCAACTACAGCCATGGCAGATTGATCAGTAGAAATATGTTGAGAAGAGGTGATATGTCTTTGATCCTCATCTTGACATACAACACTATATGCACAATTTACACTGGGGAGAGGTTCATAAATCAAGAGATTTCTTCTAACTGTGTCATACATGTCATTCAAGCCTAGTAGGAACTGCATCAATTTCTCATTTTCACACATGCTCTGTGTGCTACTAGCAGCAACACATACACAGTTAGGAGGAGGCAACAACAGTCCTAGTTCATCCTAATAAGCACTTAACTGACTGTAATAAGTTGTAACCGATTGATTTCCTTACACATAGCTAGATAGATCATTTTTTATCCGAAATATTTTTAGACCATTACTTTGATCAAATCGTTGCTTAAGTTCTACCCACAACAGATGAGCATTATCCTTTAACTAGAATGATTAGCATAGCTTTTCCGAAATGCAATTCATAATCCAAGTAAACACCATATAATCACATTGCACCCAATCATTGTAGGAATTATGATTCGGAGAAGGTTGTGGAAGAGTACCTTCAATAAAAGCTATTTTGTTTCTTCCTGCCAATGCACGATGTACTGCCTTACTCCATGTGTAATAGTTTTGACCAGTTAGTACCACATTTACTATCTTCAATCCAGCGTGATCATGTGGATTCAGATAGTATACGTCTGTGCGCCGCATCGCAACTTCTCCTTGTGTTGCCATGGATTGTCGTCAAGGTGAGTCAGTATTCTGTGAATTTTTGCAATTGTTCGAATCGCCACCTACTTGAACGAAGGATTCGCGAAACAATTCGCGAAACGATCTACTCGAAGAACCTCCTTCTTCTTCATCTAATAATTCCCATGGAATTCGTCTCTGTTTTGGCATCGCATTAGATCGAGCTCTGATACCATGCTGCAAATGGCACTAGATCTAGATCTGGATCTAGCTTTTGAGAAGAGACTTGCATAGAAAGAATTTGTTGTATGTATTATTGAATATGCTGGATCGATCAGTTACAGAGGAGATAACATCCTTATTTATACTACCATCGCTATGTAACTACCTTCTGTTCTTAACCAACTAAGAAACGTAACCAACTCAAACACGTTTTTACAAGTATTCATCTTAGCCTTCCAATCTTATAAGCTATATCTAACGGCTAAGATAATTCTTCAGCTATCAACGGTTTTAACCGCCTAACAGCTGTAACTGCTTCACAACACCTAGTAAGGATTATTTTGAACACATAAGTGCTAGCGAACTTAATGAGACTATGATCGACCACTCTTATTTCCCGAAGGAGTTGCCCACACAATATGATGATGCATTGGATGAAGATGAATCACCACACGTCCGTGATGACTGTGATGGGATATGGATTGATCATAAATAAATTGTGAGGGCACTTGAAATGATTGTATTTATTTGTGGAAATATTATAGTTTAGTATTGTAGTCTAATTATTAACATACTTTGCTAATGTCTTCTTGTTTTACTTGATTACAGGATATCCATGGTTACACGGAGAAAACAAGCTTTACAAAATCAAGAAGCAGAGTCCCCAAAGATTGCTAATAAAAAAAGGGAGAGTTGCAGAAAAGGACCTAGAGAGGTCAAAGGATGAGGATGAGGATGATGATTTAATCAATTATGAAGAGACATCTGATTCCAAGAGTACCCAAACTACAAGATCTAAAAGAGAAAAAACACAAATGCATTGTCTGGCAATGCAAAGGGTACACGGTGTTAAGCAAGATGTGAGATTTAATGACTTGGGGCAACCTGTTGGAGATGCTGCCACTAAGATGCGAAGTTACATTGGAGTGTTGACGAGAGAAATGGTGAAAATCACATATGATTCATGGAGAAGTGTCCCGGCGGATGTGAAGGACCAGATTTGGGATTCTGTAAATGTAAGTAATTATTTGCTTTTCTTATTTCGAATATTTTTGTTTGTTACTTAGCTTTAACATTGGCTCATGAATTTATTTTTAGTTATCTTTCAATGTGGACAAAAGATGGAAGAGGGGATGTCTCAGTTCTGCTAATGACAAATGGGGACAATGGAAGACCAAACTCAGCAATAAGTATGTCTATGATAGGGTAGAAACACCCGAATTGAATACACCACCTGCTGATTATCCGAGTATTACACCTTCTGATTGGAGTGCTTTTGTTATCAGCCGTTTATCAGAAAACTTCAAGGTAGCTTCACTAAATTTTTGATATCTGATATATTTTGATATGCACTAAATAAAGTTTTCCTACAGAAAACTAGAGAGAAACAAAAAGACCGAAGAGCTCAATACAAATATCCTTATCGTTTTTCTCGAAAAGGATATGCAAAATTTGCCGAAGAAAATGTATGTAATACCCGAATTAATTAATACTTTATGATTGGTATTCCCCTTTATGTTCACGTATTGATAATTACTTGTATGCAGCCTAAAATGATGAGTGATGAGCCTGAAGTCTATCAAGCTGTTCTTTGGGCCGCCGGACGATAGAAAAAAGATGGTGAATATGAAGATGAAAAGCTGAAAAGTGTCGTTTCCAAGATTGTAAGTTCTCTATACAATAATATACTATTTTTGCCCTAAAATTATCAAATATACAGTATGTTTATATTGGTGTTTGTAATGTAGGATGAGTCTATTTCAAAGTACAAGATTGGAACAATGAATGTGAAAGAAAAGAAGTCTACTATCCTTGAAGATGTACTTGATGTTCCAGAACATTATGGGGGTTTGAGAGGTGTCGGCGGTCATCTCTCTAAGACTGTGTACTTCAAGTGCCCTAGAGGAAAAAGTTCATATGTAGAGCTCTGTAATAGTCAGCAAAAATACATGGAAGCACAAGAAGCACACCTTGCCAAACTAGAAGCTGCTATGTACAAAATTACTCAAGCAGGTGATGTTGATACTGAGGAGAAGGGCAGCTGCTCGGTGAAAATTTTCAAAGATGATGAAATTTTGAAGTTTGAAGAGGATGCATTGAGCAGTCAGCAAATTGATGTTTTGTAGGTTTATTTTCACATTTGTGCTCGTCTTTCCTAGTGACATGTTGAACTTTGATTTTGAACTCGTGAGTACACTCTAGATTTGCCCGTTTTTATTTTAATTGTATGGAGCTTCTCCAAAAGGATTCAATGGGAAATATTATATTTTGCTTCGTCTACAGGTTTTTATTAGCTTTATTGATAAATTAATATAAACGTTGACCTTGATACAGATGACAACACTTTTAAATGTTAAAAGTGTTCTCCAATGTAACTTATACGTTGTTGTATGTATCTACGACAACGGTAAATAACATAAACAAACGTTGTCAAAACTCTAAATGACAATATATTAAAACCGTTGTCTTTTTGTAAAATTCGTTGTCTTAAGCGAAAATGAGAACATATAAAAACCGTTGTCTTATCCTTTATTTATAACGACAATGAAAATTTTAACAACGGTAGAAAATCTTACGACAACGGTTTCAACTGTTGTCAAAAATCAATACCACAACGGTCAGAAAAATTTACAACAGTCTTAAACCGTTGTCAAAGACATTTAAAACAACGCTTAGAAACATTTACGACAACGGTTATAAACTGTTATAAAAAATCTAAACGGCAACGTTACGTATTTACGACAACAGAGAAAATAACTCAAAGACAATGGTTAAAAACCGCTGTCTATGAGCGAGACCCTACGACAACGGGACCTGCAACAACAGTACATTTTGACATAGACAACGGGTAAAAACTGTTGTCTATTTACTTTTTTGTAGTAGCGCTTCTGCATCTTCTGGAATCATCCACTACACTTAGCAGTAAAATGTGATTAAGAATCCGAACACTTTCTGGGAGAATGATAAATGAAATTCTATTTTTAATGTAAAATGAAGTAGGGCGGCCGTAAAATAGTAGTCTGGATTTTTTATTCCATTTTTTACAATCTACACACATTTTAATAGTAATTATTCAAATAATTATAATAATTCTAAAATTAAAATCGTAACCATTTAAAATGGCAATAGTTAAAAAACTATGAAACATGAATGAGACACAAAAAAGTGCGAGAAACCCTTGAAGATCTCCGATTTCCCACAATCGGCAAATAAGACCAATATTGTCATTTCCCATCACTTAGTTCTGCCTGCCATTAATTCCACGTTGTCTTTGTCTCCTCCCAAATGTGTAATCACAAATGGGCCCCAGAGTCGGTGACAATGGCATCCTCAGCTACATGCTCCTTTGAAGGGCAATTTCGTCAGTTCAGTTATTTCCAACCTTACTCCTACTAAATGTTAAATGAGTGAATTATAATTTTGGTGTCTAAACTTTCTACATTTTTTTGTTTTGGTGTTTTTACTTTAAAAATTATAAATTTAGTTTCCAAACTTAAGAAATGCTTGTTACTTTGGTGTCTTCTATTGATTTAAAAATTAAATAACATCAATGATGATTTGGAGAAGGGTAAAATCATAAAAACACCTAATATTCTTTTTTTTAAATACAATTAGTAATTGAATATTCTCAAGAATTAAAAATTTAATATATGGTTAAAATTTTTATAATACAATTTTTTTTACTAAGAACAAATTATTTATGTATATGGTTCAATTTTTATAAAAACATAATTTTTAGACCTCATTTTAGCATTGTAATATTTGTGTAACATAAAAAATATTATTATAAAAATTAAACATAAATCAAAATAAGCTAAACGTTGAAAATAAAAACATAAATTATTAATCTAGTAAATTAAATTAACATAAACTATTAAATTATTATAACCTATTATTTTAATAGTTTAAAATCATTATAATTATTAAAATAAAACTATATTATAAAAAAATTCACATAATCTTATAATTTTACCCTTCTTTAAATTACCATTAATATTATTTAATCACTAGTATAATAAAAGACATCAAAACTACATGTATTTCTTAAGTTTAGGCACTAAATTTATAATTTTAGAAATTTAGACACCAAAACTCAAAAAATTTAAAAGTTCAAGCACCAAAATGACTATTCATTCTTTTTAAATCAATAGAAGACACCAAAGTAACAAGCATTTCTTAAGTTTAGGAACTAAATTTGTAATTTTTAAAGTAAAGGCACCAAAACTAAAAATGTAGAAAGTTTAGACATCAAAACTATAATTCACTCAATGTTTTAATAAGCAACTGAAATTAGCGGGACGTTGCATGCCGCCTACTTACCAACAAGTGTCACAAATCAACACCTACTTAATTTTTGAATTTACCAGAAATGAAAAATGTTTCAATCATTTATAAGATACACTGATTTTTAAATATTATTCCCTCCGTCCCAAAATTCTTGTCCAATTTGCTTTTTGCACGGTTTTTAAGGAGAGTTGTTAGTTGTGTGTAGATTGGTATAAAGTTGTGGGTCCCACAAAAAAGTTGTATATAATAATTTACTAAAAAAGGAAAGTGGACAAGAATTTTGGGACAACCCAAAATGAAATAGCGGACAAGAATTTTGGGACGGAGGGAGTACTTACTTTACTTGTATATTATTAGTATAATATATCGTATTAACTACTTTTTTGAGTTTCAGGCAAATAATTTTTGAGATGGAGAAGTTCTGAAGATAGTTTTATCCGTAAAATATCGTATAAAAAATAAAATTTCACACATTTAAATTGCAAAATCTTTATATAGTGCATGGCATCATATTTTGAATTTTTGATGCTGACATGCATAATAACAATTTGAAAAAAACTTTCTTTAGTAAATTGTATGTCATCTCATTTTCAACTTTCCTGAAAACATTAATACCACTCGGTTTGAATATGTATTATTTATTTTTCTTTCATGAGCAAAATCTACAAACACTATTATTCGAAGGCAAATTGGCATAAATGGTCCCCAATGTTTGCTACTTTGGATGAATTGGTCCCTAAATTTTTTTTTTAGTTTATTGGTCCTCAATGTTTACTAGTTTGGATAAATTGGTCATTTGTCAAATTTTAAGTTAGTTCAATAGGGGTATTTACGGAATAAAAGTTTCAGTGACTAATTCATCTAATTTTTAAATAATTTTTTTTGAATAATTTTTTCAAATAATTTTTTTCGAAAAAAATAATTTTTTTTAATAATTTTTTTTCGAAATAAAAATTTCTATTTTTTTTTTAATTTTTTTGTAACGGAAAAAAATTATTAAAAACCTAAATTAAAAATAAAAAATTAACTAATACTAGGTTTAGGAACCAATTCATCCAATTTTTAAATTAATTTTTAACTATTTTTCAAATAATTTTTTGAATTAACTTTTTTTAAAAAATTATATTTAAAAAAATAATTTAAATAAAAAAATTAATTAAATCTAGATTAACTAATAAATTTGTTTCTCACGGCAGAAAAGGGCTGCGAGTCAATACAAAAGTTGAGGAAGGTGTTATGTTATTTGAGGTCAAAGAT
This sequence comes from Lavandula angustifolia, assembly GCA_028984105.1. Lineage (NCBI taxonomy): Eukaryota > Viridiplantae > Streptophyta > Magnoliopsida > Lamiales > Lamiaceae > Lavandula > Lavandula angustifolia. The sequence continues at coordinate 27,513,677 of CM054804.1, forward strand.
GTCATCAGAGAGGAGCCTCATACCTCCAAGTCGACACAAAAATTATTTTTAATTAAATTTTTTTGTTACCAAAAATATTAATTGAAAAAAAATTAAAAATTTAGTTAATTTTTTTTTTCTTTTTTTCTTTTTAATTATTTTTAAAAAATTATTTTTTCGAAAAAGATTATAATTTTAAAAATATTTTTTAAAAAAAGTTCAATTTAATTTAAAAATTAGATGAATTGATCCCTAAAACTTTTATTCCGTATATACCCCTATGAACTAACTTAAAATTTAACAAAATGACCAATTTATCCAAACTAGTAAACATTAGGGACCAATAAACTAAAAAAAAATAGGGACCAATTCATCCAAACTAGCAAACATTGGGGACCATTTGTGTCAATTTGCCTTATTCGAAATATCTCATAATCTACAAATTATCTTTAAATTTTACCAATGCATAATACAGTTAAACTTCGTTAAAGTAATATTCGATAAAGTAATAATCTCGTTAAGATAATAATTTTTTTTAATCTCGATATGGGTCAATGCACTAAAATAATGTTCGATAAAGTAATAAACTTATTAAAAAAATATTTTTTTTTCGGTTCTAAGATTATTACTTTATCGAAATTTAACTGTGAAGAAGGTTAAGAATTTAATGTTAAAAGACTGCCACTAATTAGATTCTAGTAATTAATTTCATATTTTAGCCGACAGATTTGATTCATTTAGTCATTATGTTATCTGTACTGGCCTTTCTCTCTGAAGCTTCGAATCTCAAAGACTGCTTTTTAAGTCTTACCGATGTTGACACCTACACCCTCCTCCTCCTCCTCATCACGGCGCTCCGGCAATGCTCGCTTAGGTTAATTAGCATTCGTAACTAAAGCAGCGGGAGCGATGGGGCGCCAAGCGGCGACCAAGTCTTCCGCATTCTTCATTGAGATTGCGGTGATCGCGGCTGTGATCTTCAATTTGTATGTCGTGGCTCATGGTACGACCGATCCTAACGACGGTATGGTCTTCAGAAATCAGAGCTATTCTCTACTTTTGGTGCTTTTTTTGCTTCCGCTCTCTTGCTGCTGCTGCTGTCCGCTTGATTTGATTGGAGAGCTTTCTAAAGTGGAAGACAACATTTTTCTTCTTTAAAAAAAATATTAATTGTTTCTGAAGAGGCCCCCCTTTTGTTTTAATTTCGATGCAGTCTGGCTCAATTTTACTTGGGTGATTTTCTTTTGGACAAATGTATGGTACTGATTTTGGATTTAAACTTTTATGTCCTATTGGACTTTGCGGTTTCTTAGAGTGAGAATGGAAAGGGAAATTTACTCGTATAATGTTGTTTAGAATGTTTTGGAACCATTAAGCTATTGTTTTGTTTAAGTAGTTATGAAGGAAAATACTATCATTTATTTGGTTTTGTACGAAATGCAAATTAAATGTTTGTAGAAAATAGTTATATGGAGTATTTACTAATTAATTCATCTAGTTCCCCTCAAAAATTACTTCCATCTAGTTCGTCTAACTTGCAATAAAGATCTGATATTGTTTGTTTTTCTTTTGTTCGCAAAAAGAGATCCGAAGAGTTGAAGTTATGGGCCAGGATTTCAGTAAATCTTGTCTTTTGCCACGAGTATGCTTGTTTGTTGTGCACTTGCTGTATATATGTTCTGGATATTGCTGATTCTAATCTCTAACATTTTAATGTGTACAATGGGCTATTTTAGCTGATGTTCCACATGATCAGTGAGTTTTTGCTTGGAAATTCTACATGAAGAATCTTAAGATAATAAAATGTCTTGTCCGAAAAAAATGGAGTTTTTATCTGCCAATTACGCTTTCAGTAATTCCCTGAACGTAAATTAGATGTAGAGATTTGCATAAGGTATAGTTGTTGTCTTGTTATAAAGATGTCTCCTTTGGAGCTCGGTTCGCGGCAGTTGTCTTGTGCATTGCTTCATGACAATTGCTAATCATTTATGATTTAATTATTGATTGATGTCATGACGTTTAACTGAACATCAAGTCGCATTTTTCTTCGGCGTGCAGTTCAAGGGCTCCAAGTTCTCTACACTTCATTGAATAATCCTTCACAGCTAACAGGCTGGAAATCGAGCAATTGCGATCCTTGTGGAGAATCATGGAAGGGGATTACGTGTCAAGGTTCATCTGTTGTCTCTATGTGAGTGCACTGCCCTGGGACTTTGTTTCTTATTTTTACATGGCTAATCGGAAGCATGTTTGATGATTTGAGCAGCCACATATCTGGGTTGGGACTCAGTGGAACGATGGGATACTTGCTCAACAATCTTATGTCCCTCAAAACATTGTAAGAAAGCTGTTTCTTTAGTGGTAGAGATAGTTCTGATTCTTTTGACTTTCTTTTTGGTTAATCGTTTTTCACTTTATGTGCCAGGGATTTGAGTGACAATAACATTCATGATTCTATTCCATATCAGCTGCCTCCCAACCTAATGAGCCTGTAATGTCAATACTATATTTGATTTCATTTTATCAGCTGATAAAGCTTATTAATTCTAACGCAAGTCCTTATCTTGGCGCAGAAACCTCGCAGGAAACAATTTATCTGGCAACATTCCTTATTCGATAGCTTCTATTGGTTCACTTAATTATGTGTAAGAGGCACATCATCTATGAGTTAGAAAATTGGCAGAAAATGGTAGCTTTATCTGATCTAGGTGGTTGAATCTTCTCTTTTTGTCATGGTTTTAGGAACATCAGCCGAAACATGTTGTCTCAGGCAGTTGGAGATACGTTTGCTAATCATTCTGCTCTAGCAACACTGTGAGTAAATGAATTGCTTGTCTTTTTTTTTTTTAAATCAATGTCATGAATTATTTTCTGAGACTTCCATCAGTTCCATCGTTTCTGAATCTCACTTCTTTCCATTTTTTTTTTTTAATTAATTTTTTTTTTGTTTCTAGTGGCTAGCATATATTTTGTCTTGAAACTGTCTAACAGGGCAATTGCAGGGATATATCCTTCAACAACTTGACTGGGGATCTGCCTTCTTCCTTTGCTTCACTGATGAATCTTTCAACACTGTGAGAAAGCAGATTGCTAATTCTTTCTTTTCCTTTCTCATGCTTATCTTTTGCCTTGATGTTTACATCACATTGTTACTTCTTTGGCAGTCAAGTACAAAACAACCAATTAACAGGTTCCCTCAATGTCCTTGTCGATTTGCCTTTGACAAATTTGTAAGTGTCACCACCACACCTCCTCTTGAATCCTCAAATTAATGTAAGGCATTACAGTTTAATGCTTTCCATCAATATAACTTATGTGTTTCCTCCACTAAATTCTGCAGAAATGTTGCACACAACCATTTCAACGGGTGGATACCACAAGATCTAATTTCCATCCCCATTTTTGTGTAAGCGATCGCTGATATTTATATAGGTTCCAAGTGATAAAATGAACTGGATATTTATAATGTTCTTGTCGTACTAAACTGTCTCAGCTAAATTTTGTCGCAAATCAGATATGATGGAAATGCATTTTCAAATGGTCCTGCTCCTCCGCCACCACCATATTCCTCACCTCCTCCAGGTAGATCTCGCAACCACAGCAGGCAAGCTCCTCCGGGTCATACACCTGAATCTAATGTTCCAAGCAAGTCTGATAGTGAAAGCAAGAGTGGATTGAAAGCTGGACCAATAATAGGCATTGTTATAGGATCTTCATTTGCAGTAATCTTGTTTCTACTTGGACTTATTTTTTGCCTTAGAAGGGGAAACCAGAAAGAAATTGCCGCACGTCGCTCAACAGGAAGGTTTCCTGCCAGTGGTCATAAAGGTAGCAATCCCGATGTCCTCATTAAGTTGCATGAATATACTTCTCTTCTGTTAACATGAACCTACCTTTTTGGGACTTGCTTTGCCTTTCAACTGAAATATGGTCTACACCTGTGACTTTACATAACATTTTTTTTGCATGAGGTTTTTGGTAAGCCCGATCAACTTTTCTGTAGTGGGAATTTTTTTGTTAGCAACTATGCCACTTTCTTCATCCTCAACTAATCAGTTCCTTTTAACATTTATCTCTGATTGGCATTAACATGTAAGATTATTATCCCTTTATTCTTTTGATGGCCTTGCTTGTCAGTTTGAATAACAAACTTTTTTAAGTTTGTTTGATCTGAATAAATTTAGTCATCAGGAAATTGAAACAGAGATCCAAGTTTTTCGTGGTTTGATATGGTTGTTTGTAGTATTATGACATGAACTTATGATCTTTCATCTGACAATTATTTTTGTCTCTAGTAAATATGGAAATGCAAGAGCAAAGGTCGAAGCCTACAGCTCCCGAGTCTGATCTAAAGCCCCCACCAGCTGAAAATGTTACAGTTGAAAGGCTGCAAAGGAATAACGGATCTCTGAAAAGAGTGAAGTCTCCTATAACTGCTACTTCTTATACAGTTGCTTCTCTTCAGACAGCAACTAATAGCTTTAGTCAAGAAAATTTGGTTGGTGAAGGTTCTTTGGGACGTGTTTATAGAGCTGAGTTCCCTAATGGAAAGGTAATAATGATCTGGTCCTGCATGAGGTTCTTCTCTATTTGTCAAAATTATAATAACTAGCAAATATTAATGAGCAAGAGGACTGTTATTACGGACTGCAAAAGTGATGCGCTAAACTGTGCCCCTCCCAGTAGGACAAACTTATTTATCTGGAATGTTTTTTCTTCAGATTATGGCCATAAAAAAGGTAGACAATGCAGCACTGTCACTGCAGGAGGAGGATAATTTCCTCGAGGCTGTCTCAAATATGTCACGTCTGCGGCATCCAAATATTGTAGCAATGGCTGGATACTGTGCGGAACACGGTCAACGCCTTCTTGTTCACGATTATATTGGAAATGGTAGCTTACAGGATATGCTGCACTTTAATGACGAGAGAAGCAAGATGCTGACATGGAATGCACGCGTTAAGGTGGCACTTGGCACTGCTCGAGCTTTGGAGTATGTTAATCTCGAACACATTTTGAAAACTGACTCTTATGCATGGACACGCTATTCTTATTATCGATTGTTGTTGATTAGGTACTTGCATGAAGTGTGCTTGCCTTCCGTTGTCCATAGAAACTTAAAATCAGCCAACATATTACTAGATGAGGAGCTCAATCCCCACCTTTCTGACTGTGGATTGGCTACACTGGCTCCAAACACAGAACGACCGGTAAATCTATAGAGTAAATTCCCCCTAGATTACCTTTGTTGTTGTCTGAAGCTTTCCTTGTAATGTTTTATAGGTTTCTTCGACCCAGATGATTGGATCATTTGGTTACAGTGCACCCGAATTTGCGTTGTCTGGAATATACACTATAAAGAGCGATGTATACAGCTTTGGTGTGGTTATGCTGGAGCTTCTGACAGGACGTAGGCCTCTTGATAGGTATGTGATTTCTCACATCCCTCATCATGGTATTAAATCTTTTGATGACTCTCGTATCTGTTGTATTTTGGTTTGATGTTCAGTTCGAGAGCGAGATCAGAACAGTCACTTGTGAGATGGGCTGCCCCTCAACTCCATGACATTGATGCTCTAGCTAAGATGGTTGACCCTATCCTAAATGGCATGTATCCAGCCAAGTCTTTGAGCCGTTTTGCTGACATCATCGCACTATGCGTCCAGGTAATGTTCTTCACCTACTTCAATAATTATGGATATAAGTATTGATGGTTTCGTGATGCAGCCTGAGCCGGAGTTTCGGCCCCCTATGTCGGAAGTGGTGCAGGCGTTGGTTCGACTGATGCAGAGGGCGAGCATCGTGAAGAGGCGGTCGAGCGAGGAGTCGGGTTTTGCGTTCAAGGGCGCAGCAGATCAGGAAGCAAGTGACATGTTATAGCAAGGTATCAATGTATCATCTGCAGACTGCAGGCCGTTTAGAGGAAGAAAACAAAAGATTGAAGCTTCATAAAATGTAATTATGTTGCACATTAGAATCACTTATTTATTCATTACCTATTTCCAACAATTTTACTCAGAATAAAAAAGTTATTTTTTCCTTCAGTCCAACTGGTTTGTTGCATTTTTATTTTATTAATATTTGCTGTAAAAGAGTACGAAATTCTTCTCTCTCCATCCCATGCTCCCCAACCCTCCTCTCTTTCAGCATGTACCAGACCTGTCGTCTTCCTCCTCTCCTCCCGACAGCTCACCACCCGCCCATTTAAATTTTTTTAATCAATACATAAAGTGATATACCATAAGTTATCAATTTATTTGGAATCAAAAGTCTAACATAGTGATATTTTTTATTTTATGTTCTTTGAATTTATTTTATTTTTCAGTGTGTTTTACTAAATTTGTCTCTGGTTGGCAGAAATAAATCTAACAAAAGTAGCGTCTGTCATCATAATACACTCATACTCCATGTGGCTAAGTTTAAGAGTATCTATATTTTCCCTTGTTTCATGAATTCATTCATATATTGGTACCTTATTATAGTCGGATTAAAATATATAGGCAAAAATTAATCACAGCACCTATAATACAAATAACATTTCTATGAATCAATAATTACTAGAATAGATAAGTTTAAATAACTTGATAAACATGAATTAGGATTAGTATTCGTGGTTAAATCTCTTGATTTGAACCTATCCCTTGTGAATTTCTTAAATTATGGGCATCATTAATGACGCTTATTTCCCCCCGAATAAATATCATATGAATGCAGCAGAGAAAGCATCTCTCTAAGCCTCGTTTTGCCGCAAATTTTACCCCTCAAAATTTCTAGGGTTTATGCAATTCCGTCTCTCGTTTCTTCCAATTCAGTCCCCAGTAAAACGAGACTTCCCCTGCCTTTAGAAAAACTTTTCTTGAAAGGATTTTTCCGCTATTTGTTTCTAAATTCTTCATAGGAAGACAAAATCGTTGCTCGAGAAACGAATTCTCTCACTAGACCATCCATGGCAAAAACGAGACCTGGAAAGAGAGATGTAAATGCTTACACAATTAAAGGCACCAACAAGATCGTTAGAGGTATACCGAGCGACATTTTTGTGGACTGTGTAAGATGCAATAATTTATCGATTGTGAAGTTGTGTTGCTGCTTGATGGGATTTTGATATGTTGTTATTTCGTTATGATTATTGGTTGCAAATTGCAATGCACCATTGCAGCTGGAAACTCGATTTCTGCATGCATGTCTATGAACTATATACATTTTCTGTTTTGTAATTGCTTTGTTTTTGGCCGTGAATTGTGCTTCTACTGTTCACCCTTTGTGTGATTATTTTTCTTATTTGGGTCTGTAGATATACGAGACACTGAATTTAGTTATCTTATTGTGTTTGGGTTGAAATGAAGTTGGAGATTCTGTTGTGATGAGGCCATCAGACAGTAAATCAGCTCCTTATGTTGCAAGGGTGGAGAAGATTGAGGCTGACAACCGTAACAATATGAAAGTTCGAGTGAGGTGGTACTACAGGCCAGAGGAAGCAGTGGGAGGACGAAGACAGTTCCATGGAGCCAAGGAATTATTCTTGTCAGATCACTTTGACATACAGAGTGCTAACACCATTGAGGGAAAATGCATCATTCACTCTTTCAAGAATTATACTAAGTTGGACAATGTTGGACCCGAGGATTTCTATTGTCGTTTTGAATATAAGCCCTCAACTGGAGCTTTTCTGCCAGATCGTGTGGCAGTGTGAGTGGTGTATAGTTTCTTTTGTGTTTTTGCTTCACAAAGTTGTGCATTTTTCTTTCTGTCTTCTGGGCACTAAATGGTTGTCTTGTGATTGCATGTTGAAAGGTATTGCAAATGTGAGATGCCCTATAATCCCGATGACCTGATGATACAATGTGAAGAATGCAAAGACTGGTGTGTGAATTATTATCCCTGGCTCTATTATATGTGAACGCATAAATCCATGAGTTTGGTGGGTAGTGCAAATTGAGATTATGCTTGAGAGTACGTATGTTATTATTGTATCATGTGGGGTTTTCCCGGAAGCCCATTTCTTTTGTTTGAAATAAGGAATATCTTTTTCTTGATTCATTGGTGTGCAATATTGACTCTCTTGCATATGTTCTAAGATATGGAGATCTTTTTGAATTGGAGAGATGAAGATCAGGAAAGGGAAGACAGCTATTTGTGTTGGGTAACAATTGGATGAATATACTGGATACTTCTTCGAAGGACATCCCGGAATGTTTTTGCCATTTTTGAGATTCTTAAGCGATTTATTGTTTGTCATTTCTCGTGGTCCTTACCTTGTTGAAGCACTCAAATGGTCATTGTTGCGGTGATAGTATTTTGATGTTTCCCTTATAAGTGCATTTCTTTTATAGGTACCATCCCGCTTGTGTAGATCTGACTGTGGAACAAGCTAAGCAATTGGATAAATTTATTTGCTCTGAACATGGATCTGATGAGGATGTAAAGAGCCCCCCAAGAAAAGTCACTTACAAATGGCAAGGTACATGCTCTTTTTCACTTATCCTTTTCGAGTTATCATAAAAATATCTTTCTATGTGGAAAATGCTTCCTGACCCATCTTTGGTTGTAAAAACTGTGACTTGATATATTTTACCTATATAGCACCAACACGTCTAATCGTTTGGGGTGCCGTATGGCCGTCTAGATCCTTCCGCCATTTTATAGAGAATGTCTTTGATTGTTGCTTTTTCTTATTTGTATCGTGTCGTATATGTATTTAGTATTCTTTTCCGCGCTACCTAGTATTTTATGATCAGAGCTCTCCGATAAAGCTTATAAGAAAAGAGCAAACTCATTTGTATGTCACTCTAGCTTCAATTATACGATAAATACACTGCTTTGGTCCACTTTTGTCTGATATTCTCGCATACTAATGTTCCTGCAGGCAGAGACGAAGCGCCGGAGGAAGTAAAAACATTGTGAGTTGTGCTGATCTTTTAAGGATTGTATAGGCAGAGAAGCGTTCTTCTGCTTAGACTTGTTTTGATTTGTAATTAACTAATTATATTGTAGCAGGGTGTAATGTTCTTTTAATGTAACTTTGTAGGTTATGCTTCCTAAGACGAGACTGAATCATTAAATGAACTTGTTATTTAATTTCTTGTGGAGTCCGTGTTACCAGTTTATTCTAAACTAGATTACAGAAGACATACCATCATCAAATTATTTGTTTTAGGCACCTCAAATTTGCTCTGGCTCATCAAGATCTAACATTTCATCTACTAAGCAGGATTATGTTCAGGCTATGTGTTTTGATGTTGAAAATCATTGGCATAGTTTGAACTGATGATACCTTTTGACTATAAGTTCAAATTACCTTTTTCACTTCGAATGTTCAAGTTGACACTTATAATGTCATATAGATATAGATTAGTTGGAGTACAAAATTTGTTTTTTTAATCTTAATTTTAATTGATGTCTTTCACACTTTAGTTTTTCTATTTTTCAGCCATTTTCACCCTTCTATAGCGTATCAGAAAGGTAGA